>PVJX010023139.1:0-29680 GCA_004027295.1 Dolichotis patagonum | reverse complement strand
TTGCATGAGCTGTTCTTGGCCTTCACAGCATCTCTTCAGCCCTTCCAGACCATTCCCGTAACTCCCAGGGTTGGGGGTGACTGGCTCTTTTTACATTATTACTTTCCCTTTGCTGAGGCCACACTTGGCCTCCTTGCAGGATTACAGTTTAAGTGCAGAGTCTGGTGAGCAGCTCCCCACACAGCTTGGCTTAGAACCCTGGTCTTGGGCCTGCAGCCTGTGGACAATGGCACAGCCAGAGAAATGCATTTGACGGGGCCTACTGGCATTTCTTAAATTACTCAAATTCTTTATTTGTATTACAAAGGAGACACAAAACTTAGGCAACATGGCACCCTTTCTCTCCTCTTGTCCCCTCTCTCACATTCTTAACACCCTCCTCCCCCTTCTCCCCTCTCTCCTCTTGTCCCCTCTCTCACAAACACCCTGCTCCCCCACTTAACCACCTCTGGCCTTGCTTTGACTTTCCTCATCTCCTCCTACCTCAATACCCCAGGATCTATTTTGTGTTATTGTAACAAAACACTTGATGCCTTGTAAAGCAGGAGCCTTATCTGGCTCACAGTTCTGGAGTGTGGGACGTCCCCATGGTGTGGCATGGGACCAAGTCCCTCTGCTCACATCTCAAATGGTGGAGAAGCAGAAAGGGCAACAACTAAGAACAGCGAGCCCAACTGGGCAGGCTTGATTTTTAACAGCCCACTCTCACAAGAGTTAACAAACACAGTTACTTGAGAACCCGTTAATCCCTTGCAAAGGTGATGCCACAGGACTTAGGAACCCCTCAAGGCTCCAGCTCTTAAAGATGTCACCACCCAACACTGCCACACAGGGCCAGCTCTGGCCTTTGGGGACACGTTGCACTGCAGCACTGTCCAAATGCACAAGGAATGGCAGTGGTGACGCAAGTGAAGCTGGAAATGTTTCAGCAAGCTGTAGGCCAGGAAGAATGAGACCACAGGTATGCAGACATTTCTAGTTCTACATCTGTGATTAAAGGTCCGCCAGTAAGGTCAGACATAAAGCCACCTAAATATCCACATGAGTTTGGAAGCTTCTTAAAATTTCACTTCATTTCACTCACTTCATGTATTGGAGGAATAATTCCTGTTCTGGTCTATCTTTCCAGGCCAAGTAGCACCGGCTGTGAACTTACTGTGAGTCTTAGCTACAGTAGGAGCTGCAGGAAGCCAGGGACGCTTCACATCTGACTGTGGTGCTTCGGCGCTTTGGGCCTATGAGAATTGACTGCAGTTCTTTCCTATCTGCAAACTGGAAGTGAATGTTTTACAAAACTTTGCTGTGGGTTTGTGCCAGTGATTTCCCAAACTCCTTCCCACCTCCTTTTTTTTTTCATTTCTAAATTATTGTACATGACACTGACTTTTGGCCCATGACAGACTTTGTTTAATTTTTTTCCCTGTAACAAAGAAAGTTCATCCACTTGGTCTGTGTTGAGTAGAAACCATATAAGCCTTGTTTTGATGAACACTCTCATGATTTCTTTCAAATTTTTTCTTTAAAAAGAATGGCCCTCTTTACTTTCTTCCTATGTTTTCTTAGATGTTTACATTAGTATTTGTTTAAGCGATAATTTCAGTTAAATCACATCAGTCAATTTTCCTGAGTTCTAGCGTACCATTCTCTAGTAAAAGCTGAGCAAGCAGTTCTATAAAAGGATAGCATTTATCCTAAAATACTTTGGTGTTTTATGTGCCACCAGTGTTATGGCTTGTATCTAGATGTTTCCCAAAGCCTCATGTGCACCTGGATGGGACTTTTGGGAAGTGGTGGCTGGATCGTGGGTGTGTAGTGCTGGATAGGGCAGGGTGTGAGTGTACGACACTGGGATTAAGGGTGTGATAACTAAATTGGTTTAGCATCATTCTGGGTATCCACAAAGGAAGCCTCTATTGGGCCCTCATGGTTTCCATTGCTTCCCTCAGCCTCACTCTGGGTGTAGGTGGCACTAATCAATAGGCTTGCAAAATAAAGGGACAGCAAGAAAGCAGGCTCCCTGCTGCTGCTTCTGCTGCTGCCACCTTCTGTCTGCTGTGCCATGTGCTGATTCTCCTTGTGATCCCCCCACCCCTGGCCACACTGCTTTGCTTTGGAGTCAACCAACTATGGGCTGAAACCTCTACAAACTGTGAGCTGAAACAAACCATTCCTCCTAATAGTTGTGGGTATCAGTGTTTTGTCTCAGCAATGAGAGAAGTAGCTGAAACCTCTACAAACTGTAAGCTGAAACAAACCATTCCTCCTAATAGTTGTGGGTATCAGTGTTTTGTCTCAGCAATGAGAGAAGTAGCTAAGACAACTAGGGAATTTGAAACTTCTGACATAACTCTTCGATGCATTCTGGGTTCAGAGATATCAACATGTGAGCTATTAGCACTTAGAATCGTGGAATACAACACACTGTGCCAAATCTAGCAGTTTACCATCTGAGAGAGGCCCGCCCCCACTTCCTGTCCTGGGCTTGCATTTTGTTATTGTCCACCATTAGACAACAACAGCATATAGAGTTTTCAAAGTCAGGTTTTTGGAGCTATTATACACATTTAAGAAGAGTCTCTGGTAGGTGCTTAGCCCTACGAGTCCCAGCAAATGCACAAGGGCCCTGGGTCTCCTGGGCACCCACCTGCTCCTTAGTCCCCGGGTTTTGGGAAATCCTAATTTGTTTCCTGTCCTCGTGGTTTCTTTGCTCTAAAATGCCATGTACACAGGACTGCGCAGAGGGTCACGTTTTAAATGTGACTTCTCTCTAGCATGATGTACTTGAAATTCAAGCGCGTCATTGTCTATCAGAATTCTCTTCATTCTCTTTATAAGTGTATTTCACAGGGCAACTCTCTAAATGGTTGTTTGCCCTGAACACTCCCTAGCTCCTGGGCGGATGTGATTTCTGTCCTCTCACACCTGCTGTGAGTTCACACTCTGCATGTTCTTCCTTGTGGTAACTATGAGTGATGGTCCGTGCTAAGCTCCCTGGTTGAAATGTATCTCAAAGTGTCCCCAAAAAGGCAAAAATATTATCTTTTAAACACCTGTGAGGAAAAGAGTGGCTTTTAAGCTGTTTTCATCTCCCTTTAAGACTCTTATGCCCAGTGGGCACCTGGGATGTGATTTAGAAATTTGGGCTTATAAATAAAGATATTTTACCCAATTATGTTTCTTCTTTTGCCTCTTTGGTTTTTATTTTGGCTTGTTTATTTGTTTTCTTTTGAAACAAGGTCTTGCTATATTGTCTAGCCTGACCTTGAATTTTCGGCACGCCTCCTGCCTCAGCCTCCTGAGTGCTGGGATTACAGGTGGGCCACCATGCCTGGCTTTTAGTTTTTACTAGAATTTTCTTGCATGATGGAATGATTACATTCCTCGTGGGGGTTGGCATGTAGACATAACTCACTTCAATTTCTTCAGCCCATTTCTCTCCACTGCTCCCCTGTGCCTCCACTTCTTTATCTCTTTCCTATTTGAACAAAACACGTTTCCTTACATCCCATTATCTATCTCTTTGATTATATTTTGCATTTACTATACAATAGAAATCAAAAACTATTTAAGCATTTGTGTCTGATTTATTTCCTTTAATGATATAGTTCCAAGATGCCTCCATTTTCCCACACATCTTTCAAGTTTGTATCTCTATATGGCAGAGTAGTATTTGATGGTATGTCAATACCACATGTTCTTTAAGATCCATTGGTCCACATCTTATTAAAGAGTTTCTGCATGTCGAAAGAGATTTCCAGCAGAGTGAAAAGAAAACCCACAAATTGGGAAAAATATCTTAATGGATTGTCCCTCAGACAAAGGACTTCTGTCTAGAACTTATAAAGAATTAAAAAAATCAGACCCACGAAATCCAAAAATGGGCATCTGAAATGAATACACAGTGCTCAGATGAAGAAATACGAATGGCAAATAAATACATGAAAAAATGTTCATCATCATTAGTCATGAGAGAAATGCAAATTAAAACCACACTGAGATTCCATCTCACTCCAGAAAAAATGGCCAGGATAGAAAACACTACCAACAGCAAATGTTGGGAGGTTGTGGGGAAAAAGGAACTCTTCTGCACTGTTGGTGGGAGTGTAGACTGGTGCAACCACTGTGGAGGTCAGTCTGGAGATTCCTCAAAAATCTGGGTCTGGAGGTCCCATTGGACCCAGCTATTCCACTTCTGGCCAGAAGAACTGAAAACATCATACCACAGTGATATATGTGCACCCATGTTTATAGCAGCACAATTTGCAATAGCCAGATCTTGGAAACAACCTAAGCGCCCATCGGCTGAGGAATGGATAAAAAAATTGTGGTATTTTTATACAATGGAGTACTACTCAGCTATAAAGAATGATGTCTTTGAGATATTTATAAATAAATGGACACAACTTGAGACCATACTCATAAGCAAAACAAACCAGACTCATGTGTAAATACCGTATAGTCTCCTTAGTATGAGGGTTGATAAGAGTATATAAGATTTTATGGTAATCATGATTCCCCATTTCATTGCTTTGAAGCCTTTCAATGTTTTCATTCATCAGTTGGAATGGTTTTATTCTGTTTTGTTTGACTTTATTATGTGTGATGGTATGAACAGCTGTTTTGAAGAAAACAAAACATTATGACAGCTATTGCTGATTTAATATCATCTTGCTTAGAAGTCCTACCATGCTTCTATTTTTCTACTACCATTGGTTCTATCATGTTGTATCTTATTGGGATTTGAATATATGTGATAGTATAAACAAATTTTTTTTATTGAAAATGAGATATTATAGTAGCCATTGATCATTCTCTGTTATTTGGTTCAGAATGCCCTGTAATTCTTTCATCCTCTTAAATGGTTTTATACTATTTTGTTATGTTTGATATTATTGTATTTGAAACTATGCTCAACTATAGCAGCGAAAGAGATATTATGATAGGTACTGTTAATGTCTGGTTGTCTTAATGTAAAGTACTGTGTTGCTTATGTTGTCCTGTTCTGATCTGCTCTGTTCTGCCCTCTTTTGTTTTATTCTCTTTAAAATTAAAAAAAAAAAAAAGATCCATTGGTCTGTTGATGGGCATATAAGGTAGGCTGCTTCTAGGATTCAGCTGCTGCCAACTGTGCTGTGAGAAACATGGGAATTTATGGATCACTGTAATATGATGTATTTAATTCTTTGGGAAGATGCCTAGAAGAAGAATAGCTGGGTTGAATGGAATCTCTGTGCTAATTTTCATAGTGGTTGTACTAGTTCACATCCCTACCAACCTCGTAGAAGGGTTCTTTTCCCTCCTGCAACCTTGCCAGAACTTATTATCTGATTTCTTGATGATGACCACTCTTTCTGAATAAGATGGAATTTCAGAGTGTTTATTTTTTTGTAACTTGCATTTCTCTAATGCCAGAGGTAGTGAACTTTTTTTTTCATGTATTTATTGAACATTTGTACTTCTTCTAAGAAGTTTTTTCACTTCAGTTGCCTGTCTTTTGACTGGAACTTTTATTTGGGGGAGGGTAATTTTTTGAATTCTTCTTATATTGTAGATATTAGTCCTTTGTTAAAAAAAATTTGTGTCCCATTCTGTAGGTCTGTTTATTTGGTTGGTTGATTTCTTTGCTGTGCATAAGTTTTTTTTTTAACTCAATAAAAGCACATTTGTTTATTCTCAATACTATTTCTTGAGTCACTGGGGTTCTGCTCACAAAGTCCTGGCCTGTCTTTATGTCTTCAAGAGTCTCACCTGTTTTATCATCCAGCAGATTAAGTTGTTTCTGTTTTGACATATAAAGCTTGGTCTATTTTGATTCTAGTTTAGTGCATGGTGAGAAGTATGGGTCCAGTTTCAGTCTTCTACATGTGGGCAGCCAGTTTTCACAGAATAATTTATTAAAGAGGCTGTCTTTCCTCTAGTATGTGTTTCTTGACCTTTTGTCAAAGATCAAATGGCTAAAAGTGCCTGGAGTTGTTTCTGCATCCTCTGTTCTGTTCAGTCTGCTTTTTGCAAGTCCCATGTTCTCCTCACTGTAGCTGTGTAATACAACTTTAAGCTGGGGCTGTAGTGCCTCCTTCTTTGCTCTTGTTGCCCAGAATTGCTTTCGCTCTTCTAGTCTCTTCTGGCCCTCCAGGATTGTTTTCTCCAGTTCTGTGAGGAATGTTGTTGGTAGTTAGATTGGGATTGCATTAAATCTGCATGTTTGTTTTGGAAGTACAGCCATTTTGACAATGTTGCTTCTGCCTATCTGGAAACAGTGATATCTTTCTATTTTCTGGTGACCTCTACAATCTCCTTTTGCAGAATACCATAGTTTTCATTGTAAAGTCTTTCATTTCCTTGGATAAGAATTCCTAGATATTTAATTGCTCTTTATGCTTTTGTGAATGGTATGCTTTTCCTTTTTCCCTGAGTGAGTTAATTATTGGTGTACAGGAATTCTACTGATTTTTGTGTGTTGATTTTCTGTCCTGCTACATTGCTGGAATTTGTTACTAATTTTAGAAATAATTTCATGAAATTTTGGGGGCCTAATATGTAAAGGAGTCATGTCACCTGACTCCTTTACCATGCATATCCTTTTATTTCTTTCTCTTGCCTGTTTGCTCTGGTTAATGTTTCAAGCTCTATTTTGAATGCAAGTGATGACTGCGAACATTCTTGTCTTATTCCCAATTTTAGAGGGACAGTTTCATTTTTTTCCTCATTTAATAGGATATTGGTAGAAAGCTTGTCATAAATGGCTTTTATTGGATTGAGATAAAGTTCTTCTACGTCTATCTTATTCAGGGTTTGCTTTTCTTTCATTCTGAATGGATGTTGGATTTTTGACAAAAAAATAGATTCCTACATCTATTGAGGTTGTCCAGAAGCCTTTGCTGATAGTGTTCTGAATAAAGGTAGACCAGAGCAGTAACCACTAAGCCCTGTGGACATGCTCCTAAGGCAAACCCTAGGTGGAAAAGCAAGATGAAAGCCTGAGGTAGGAGCATACAGTTATTTTGCCTCAGTGTTCTTTGCTAATTCTATAAGAATTTGGAAGTTCCTGGCTATCATAACTTAAATCTTGAATCTTCTTTGGATTAAAAATAAGAACATATCCAGGCAGAAATATCAAAGCCTTCAGAAAACTCCACATTTTGCCTTCAGTGCAACTTCTATGTTCTTGAGGACAATGCCCTGGTGGTGATTCTTTCAGGAATATCTCTTAATACTAAATCAGAGTGCTCTGGACCCAACCACTCAGACTATGCAAGGAGATTGCTGGCTTTAATGCCATTTTATTTTTTGTTTGTACCAAGGTTATAATGCCAACACACAAAGATGCACCCATGTGTAGATGTACATACACACAATAACTCACGAATATTTTACAAAATCGAAAATCAAAAGGCAGGAAAGAATACAGGTACGCTATTAAAAAATAAACTGAATGTTCTCAGAATTTATGTTTTTTCTCATTTCTTGCGGTTGTTTTTTTGAAATCTCTTTGTGTTTCTCCTGACCCCTCTCCACAGCTGTTAAGAGCAATCTTCGCAGTGATCTGCAGACAAGGTCTTCATCTGAAGTTGTCATGTTACTCTTGATTTGACTCTTAATGCTCATGAGAGTCTGATTAATTTTTGCACCAACCTCTTGTTAGATACAACAACACTTTAGATGTTTTTGAAATGAAGCAACATAGACACTCTCAAAAAGCTCCACCTGTTGGAAACATATGATAAATCTTTCGGAGTTTAACAAAAAAAAAAAAAAAAAAAAAAAAAAAGGAAAAGCAAAATGCCATTGCCCATGCAGTTCTATCTCTAGGAAACAGCAAAAGCAATATTTGAATCTTGAGGTGGTATCACACACTTTACTGTCAGCAGACATCAGAAGTGACTGAAAACACAAGGAAGACCAGCAGAGCTGAGACCAGGCTGAAGGAAGGCCCTGCTACTTGGGTGGCCTCCAGCCAGGGAGGGAAGAGCTGAGGTCTCGCCTCTTGGGATGCAGCGGGGAAGGAGAACCTGAAGGCAGGGGCTTGTTCCTAATTTCTGATGCCGTAACTAAAAGGACTTCTTCCACACAGGGGCAGCCAGATGGAGATTTCCCCCTTTGCTACAAGGATATAATTCTGCTCTCACTTCACTGCCCCACTTTGTCCAGGAAAATTCACACACAGTTGAACATGGCTCCTGTTACAGATTTTTCCCTCTTTATTGCTTCAGTCTCTTCACATTAGAGGGACAACATGCTGCAAAATCACAGACTGTACTTAGAGGTGAATTCTCTTAAACCAGCCAAAGGGGTTTGATGTACAACTCATTCAGTGCCTCTGGTTAACAATGGCAATACTAGTGAGTCCCATCTACTTAGTCCTCTCACAGCCAGGCCCCTTGCAGGACGTTCTGTGGACACATGTGTGCAAGGCCACAGTGGAGGACATGGGAGGCTCTCTCTTCCCATTGCATGCATGATGACCTGGGGCTGGAGAGTCCAGTAACCACCGATGGAATGCATGACAGTGCTGACAACTGCCAGCAACTCGTTATGGTAGCCACTGGTGCTTTCCCTGTTGTCTTGGGTCTGAAGTCCTGTATTGCTTTCACTGTTTTTTTTTTTTTTTTTTTGGTACCAGGGATCGAACTCATGACCTCGCGCTTGCCAGGCAGGCGCTTAAGCCACTGAGCTAAATCCCTGGCCCTGCTTTCACTGTTTTGTTTTGATTGGTTTCATTCTGTTCTGTTGTGTTTGATTTCATTATGCCTGATAGTATGGGCAGTTGTTTTGAAGATAACAAGATTCATTATGGTAGCCATTATTGATTTCCTTTTATCTTATTTTGAAGTCCTGTACCACATTCATTGTTTTATTTTGATTGACTCCATTCTGGTTTATTTCATTTGGTTTTATTCTCTTCAAAATAATTTTTTAAAAAATCCATTCCCACACCTAATGCTTGCTTATAAATGAGCCCTTGCTTGACTCTCTGAACTTTGAGCTGAGTTTGAAATTATTAATTGAAAAATTGATTTGATGCTAGAATAAAATTATGAAATAAAGCAAATTCTCCTCAGTGGCTCTTTCTGACGCCACCCATCAATGCCTTAGTGTCTCACCCCGTTCTCCACACTCAGCTGCTGACATCTGTTGCTCTAACAGAGGCCTCTTCAGCTCCCAGGCATCCGGGTCTTGTGCCCACAGTCTGCCCCACACTGCTTCCTTCAGGATGCCCCAGGCCGCAATGTAAAGTCCATAGCCCCTGGGCTCCATTCTCTACATTGTCCCCAGCCCTGCACTTTGCATCCCATCCTCACCAGTGTCAGGTGCTGTCACACACCAGTGTGGCTCACACATACCATCGTTTTGCGGACTGTACTTCCACTAGCAGGCCTAGGGTACTGTCAGAGGTGCCGGGACTAAGCTGGGTGGATTTAAGACACCAAGCAGACAGAGCCAAAAGGGAAACTTGTGAATTAGCAAATCCTTTTGTGCTTCTATTTATTTTTAAACAATAAAAGTATTCTACATCAGCGAAGTAAGATTGTTAAAGTGACAAAAGTTATAGATAAGGTTGCTTGAGATAGGGAGATGAAAGCATGACATCATAGACTTTCCAAATCTAAGAGGAGACTGGTAGGAGACTTTTTATGCTGTCTGCAGCTGCAGCTGAAATTCAGAGTTCTGGGGTCTCAGTGTGCCACAGGAGAGGCTCTGAAGCCCTAACTGCCTTTTGTGCTTACATTTAGAACAACCTAATGCTTGATTTTCAAAGCTGCAACTAAAAAGGGGAGAATGTTTCAGAGATAAAAATATTTTGTTTTCTCAAATATTTGATATTACCTCAGTTGCTGAGCTTTTTAACTTTGTGGGAAAGATTGGAATAAATTGTTGGATAAATCTCCTTGCTGGTCCAAGATCTGTTACTTGTTCTCTGAAATGTAGGAAGCAGGTTGATACAGAACTAAATATATTCTGCCTCCCTTCATGTTTCGGTTCACTAGTTGAACCAGAACAACGATCTAAGTACATTAGTGGGAGATGGATATTTAACCAACTTCCAAATGCGCATTTCATGGAGAAGGAAGGATGCTGGAACAAAAGAGTATTCATCTGAGAAAGCTTAATAGACTTCCTTATTTAATGATGTTAGGCAACAAAATATAAATTAGTAAAACCATCTATAACTCTGTGATAAAACTGCAAAGTAATTTAGGAAGTGGAAAGAATTCTATAAACCAGAGGTACCTTGATGTTATATCTGTCTCATACAGGCTCTTCTCATTGTGGGTCTATGAAATTATTTTAGAATTCCGTACTTTTCCTCTGTGTCACGTTTTCTTCTGTTTGCTTGATAGACTGATAATTATCAGTGCTATCTCTACACAGAACTTGACCACCTGAGTGCTTGACTCAGCCAGGGGCACAAAGGGAAACAACACCACTAATGAAACCAGAATTCACTTTCCAAGTCGGGAAACATCTGGAAGCCTTTGGGAATTCTGCTGCTTCTTCAGCTGGGGTTTGTTTGCCCTTTGCTTCTGATCTGCTCCTAGATTTTCACATGAGCCAAAACAACTCTGATTAAAGAAATGTTTCCCAACCTTGTCTGATCATGAGCATCATCTAGGGACAGCTTGTTAAACCCAC
Source organism: Dolichotis patagonum (assembly GCA_004027295.1). Taxonomy (NCBI): domain Eukaryota; kingdom Metazoa; phylum Chordata; class Mammalia; order Rodentia; family Caviidae; genus Dolichotis; species Dolichotis patagonum. Next base: position 19,048 of record PVJX010023139.1, on the reverse strand, counting down.
AGACTCAGGCATCCATGCACCTGAACTCTGGGCAACAGGCTTGGAAATTTGTGTTGTTACTAAGGGTCCCGGTGGATTCTCACAACCAAATGAGTTCAGGGCTCATTGGCCCAAGACACTGCCATTTAGGGCATGATCTGAAGGACTAGTTTTAGGCCCAACACTACAGTGAGGACAGATTTGAGCAGCACAGATACCTGGCTGGGGAGCACCCACAGGCTTTATTCACTCCACTTGAGAAAGAGACAGCATTGAGATTCTCCAGTGTGCTCAGGAGATCGAAAATCAGCAGGTCCGGGAGACTGCAAAGAATGGCTGAGAGGTGCTTCTAAATTAAAATGTGTCATCTGCCATCATGCTTAAAGGTCAGCCCTATGCAGAAAGTATGACAGGCACAATTTCTCTCTCTCTCTCTCTCTCTTCCCTACCTTCACCTGCCTCCATAGCATGACAATTATGTGACAGCAAAACAAAATGAACTCAGACAGAAGGCAGGAAGAGCCCTCCAAAGTTTTTACAATTAGATGCCCCAAATGCCAATGAATGGTGGAGCCATTTACTGGGATGGGAAGGTCAAAGGTCAGAGCAGGTTTATTCATTTGTTTGTAATTTTGTTTTGTTTTGGGTGGAGGAAAAGTCAAGGGGCTAGTGTGAAACTCTAGAATGACAATGGTAGGCCTCAGAATAAGCAGGTGTAGTGGATAATGAATTGGTAGGACTTGCAGCTCCATGCATGACACCAAGGAAAAGGAGGCATGGGGTGAGAGGAAGGAGAGCAGGTGAGGGGAGGGGAACAAACCTGGGGGAATTCTATTAGGAGCCCACTTCCTCATACTGAGCTCCATCCTAGGACAGCAGAGCTAACCCTTTCATGGGAATGAACCTTACCCTCGTGTCTTAATCTCCTCTTAAATTTCTCATTTCTCAATGCTGCTGTGTTTTTATTTTAAAAAGAAAAAAAAAACAATGATATAGAATTTCAAAACAAGATAATAGGAGATTAACAATAGTTAACATATTTTATATTTTTTTATTTTAATGATAGTAAAATCCAACAAACCAAGACAGAACAAAGCCAATCAAAACAATAAAGCAAAATTGGTATAGAATTTCAAAGCAGGATACCTGGAAAACAATAATAACTACCATAGTATATCTTGTTATCTTCACCATAGTTGTCCATTCCATCAGGTATAGCAAAATCAAACCAAAAACAAAGCACAATAAAACCAATCAAAACAGAATATTGAATAAAGCAAAACAATTCATCAGAACAGAGCAAAACAGTGTAAACAGTATTTGCGTTCAAACAGAAGATAGAAGGAAATCCCCCATATTTGCTATACTGCATACTGTCATCCTCCCAAGAGATGCTCAGACCCCTGGTCCCAGGTCAGCATGATCAACCAAACAATATAAGCATTTAGTCACTTTATGTACCTTAGTTGCTATCAGCTCAGCCCGTCCTCGGAACCATCCAGTTGCTTGGGGACAGGAGGACTGGAGACGTGGGGGGACACAGGGATGGTATTTGATTCTCACCTGTGTGCCCTAGGCTCACGGGAGGCATTTTCTGACTTTTCTCTCCCTGGAAACCGAGCAGCTCACAGGGCTTACCAGGAAGGCTGGCTAGTTGGTTTCTTGGTTGGTCCCCCAGTATGGGATGTCTGATTCTTGGGAGACACCGACTTTTCTCTCCCCAGAACCCCCGTAGCTTGCATGGCTTACCAGTATATTGTATATTGTATATTGTATATTGTATATTGTATATTGTTATTGTCAAAGTAGTTGCCCAGATTACAATATATAGGCATGAAAAAATGATCAAACAATTAAAGCATGGGCTGGGGATTTAGCTCAATGGCTTAAGTGCCTGCCTGACAAGCGCGAGGTCATGAATTCAATCCCCGGTACCAGAAAAAAAACAACAAAAAAAAACAATGAAAGTACAAACTGTTCTTTTCAATGAATAGAGATTAATAGCATAATTATCCTATATATATATGAGTTCATTTTCCAGCACATGAACTTGGAGGAGGCATTGAGGCCACAGCGTCTCCTCCACCCTTCTCTGCCTGCAGCCAGCCAGTGAGCAAGTTCTCTGGACCCCACCTTGAAGCCACCTCATGAGGCAGAGCTGCTGTGCCCTGTCTCCTAGAGTGTGGGTTGAAAATGCGGTACAACTTGCCCCAAATGCCAAGCTGATTTCCGGGCTTCCTGCGTTGACTCCACACCGCCTGTGCCCATTCTCGGAAGGATCAGGAGCGGCCAGCCGCAGCGCAGGTCACTGCGCTCTTGGTCGTTGTAGACACTCCAATGGCTTTCTGCTCACACGGAGGACACTGAATCTCTCCTCTTTTTTTAATGCTATAGTATCATATATCACTGTTATTAAATACATTCACACAGTTTTAGGATTTTTATCTTCCATTCCATTTATCTGTTTTATTTTTATTATACTCAATGAATATTGTTATTATATTCAATTTTCTAAAAAATCTTATTTAGAAAAATTATTAATGAACTTTAGAATTATTTTATTATGTTCCCAGATGGTATCTGGAATTTTAGTAGAAAACCTATCAATTTGAGAAATGAAATATTTCAATATTTAGTCTTAATGCTTCCATTGTTTAATATGTTTAATATAACTTTATTATTTTACTATTTTAAATATATTTTCTAAAGAGTATTGATATCAGGAGTTTTAATATCTTAAATTCTTTAAGATGATAGTTATTGCTGAAACTTTCTTGTCCATAACTATAATGGACATTCTAATATTTTCAATTTTAAAGTATATACTTAATCAAAAAATTAAAACTGTATATTCAAAATGTTCAACATGATGGCAGATATAAATATGTTGTATTTTGATTACTACGTGAATAAGACAAGTGTAAAATTTATAAATAAAAGTACGTATATGGGGGTAGGAAGGATAATGCCCTGGGTGTGCGAGCCTCAAGGTCTTGGAAACCATTGTGCTAGAACAGGACCTGGCAAGATGCTGTCCATGGCTCAGTGTGCTCATACCCTTGTTCATGACGTGCTCACTACTCCCACCCCAGCAGTGCTAGGTACTTACCACAGGGGTGAGGTGAGCTGCAAAGCTTAACACACACTAAGTCCCTACTGGTGAACTTCTGGGTTGTGAACTCTCACGGGAGAACTGTGTAAGAGTCACAAGACGCTGTGATGAGGAATGAATCCAGCTTACGGATATTCTCCCAGAACAGACTTCCTGCATTTGCTAACTCGCCCTTTGAGAGAGTTTGCCAACCCCATTCTGGACAATGATCTGTAGAGTAGGACTGCGCACACAGATGCTGTCACCTGGGTCTTACACTCATTCACTCCAGCACTTTCAGATCTGCTAGTGCCTTTCCTACCTCCTCAGAGTGTGGTCCACAGACCACCACGGCACCTGGAAGCCTTTTGAAATACAGATTATTGGATTTTGCCCTAGACCTAGCAGAATCTACCTTTGAACAAGACTTTCAAGAGATGTATGGTCATTAAGGGTTGGAAAATACCAGTGTAACCCCTCTGTTAAATCACATACTAGCAGAATGCTTAGAACTGCCAAAGTCCCTCATGTGGACATTGGTTTTGAATTTTGTGTTGCACATAATTTGCTTCTGGACTTCTGTGCCAATGACTGATTTGCCATATATAAAGGGCTGGGAGAGCTGGCAGGGTTAGGGCTCCTCTCTGTTAAGTACCAACATGCAAGATTAAGCGCCCGTCTCTTTCACTAGAAGAACAGTGTCTTGCTCCTGAAAGGTAAGTTTCACTAGTGAGGTGCTTATTATTGGAGAAACACATGCACTGAAGAATCTGATCTCTACATTTTTGCTATGCATGTTTTAGTTTTTTGTTTTGTTTTGTTTTGTTTTGTTTTTTAATTATCCTGAGGCAGGAGGCTCACAAATTCAAGCCCAACTCTGGTAACTCTGCAACTGAGTGAAACCTTGTATCAAAATTTTAAAAGTATATAAAAAGCCTGGGGGGTGTTGCCCAGTGCTAAGGTCTTGGGTTCAATCCCCAATGCTGCAAAAAAGTAAAGACAAAATTTTCCTTAACTCTTCTACAGGAAGATTAAAGGCAGGTTTTTCCAATCCCCCCTGGCCCACAAAAAAGAAAGGAACAGAACTCACTGTAGGACTGGCTGTGCTGCTCAGAGGCAGAGGCCCGCTGCGTGCGGGAACCTGGCTCAGGCCCCTTGGAAGCCCAGACTTGGGGCTGGCTGGCTCCCTCCCCCTGAGGTTCTCTGACAGGATTTCAGCTTTCCTAATGAACTATTAATGAGGTGGGTGTAATATATTGAATCAGGCCAGGTAAACTAGCTGTGCCTGTAGCTGAGTTATGTTTCCTGAGGGAAAAGAAAACTTATGAAATAAATCATTCCCCGCTTTAATTAGCAGCTTTGGCCCGCCTACTTGAAATGACAGAGCAAAATGGGAAAAGAAGCCAACAATTTAGTCAGAAATGCAAACATGGGTCCGCTGGCTGCTTGGTTAATGTAACCTGGGTGAATGCATCCGCGATTTGTGTTAGTTACGTGCTGGGGAGGTGCAGCATGCTCGGTCTGCTCTGGTCTGGACAAACCCGAAACAAGTCATTCGCTTTTTTATTTCAGTAACACTGAGAAAGAACCCAAGAGGGCTCCTTGGAACAAAGGATCCAGTTTGTGTATCTTTTACTTTTTTTAGGTTTATCTTCCTGCCAGCTTACCCACAGTGGCAGCTTCCTGGTACTCGTGACTCTTACTTTTTCAGCACACGACATGCACGCCCTGATTTTATAGCACACTAGGCTGGAGGTGAGTGCATCTGTCGGGACAGTGGAAGGATGCATGGTTTCCACTCTGGCCAGCATTCTCTGAGCACCTGGTGAATGTGTCAGATGCTGTGTTCAGGTAAACATGAGTCCATGACATAGGGATGATAGACAATGTGGAGAAGGAAAAGAAACTTTATGAGTTGATGAAAATAGCGGAATCAATGACAGAGATACTTAATGCACTAGCTAGAGTAATTAAAATTATTTTTCTCATCTTACAATACAGATCATGTTCAAAAATTCAAAAGAACATCATTACATGGCATATGTAGAACATTCTTGTCCTTGTCCTGTGTTCCTAGCGGAGCCACTTAGACGTTCTGTGCTGGAGACTCCATGCCTGGAGTCAAACCTACCCTACCAGGGGTGAGAATCTGCCTTCTGTGGCCAAAGAGGCGCCTGCCTTGAAGAAGACGGATCAGCGAGCGTGGGGACCCAAATGACGTGCAGAAACTTTTGACGAGCTAAATGTGCGTGACTCAAAACCACACGGGTCACATTTCCTGAACATATGTGTGATTTTAGCACAAAATGAATCTGGCCCAAGAGTTTTCTTCTCTTGAACTTTCCATCCTGACTGCAGACCTTGGCTGGTCTGGCGTGGAGCTTGGCCTGCAGTTTTCAGCTCTGTGGTGTGGATTCTGTGGGACCCTTAGCTTCATTTCTGCTTCCTTGAAGGGTTTTGTAAGGAATCAGCTTCACAAGTAGAAGCCCTGGTGGCACTGTCTCCTTGCTGGGAACTCAGAGAAAACAAAGAATCCCAGAAGTTTCCTAGCAAAGGCTTATTCTTTAACTCTGGGCTTGAAAGGCAAAAAACCCAAAAAGGTTCAGGAAGCTTTTTCCTGACACAGAACTATCCTGAGATTCTTGCGTATCATATTTTCTCTATTTTGATCCTCTTCCCATTGTGAGTCAAGTCCTCATGTTAAGTAAATTCCATGCTTGATTCTCCTGGCTCCTTCCCAGGCCAGCATCGCTCCCATCCCTCGGTGACGGCCCCTTTGGCTACTTGCTGCCAGCAAGGCAGAGCCAGGTTCAGAAGCGGCAGGGCCCTCATTGCTGAGGCCCGGTGAGAGGGAGGCTGAAGTCTCACTTGAGGAAGAACAGACGGCTAATAAACTGCACGGTCATTACCCTTTATGCATACTTGTTCTAATAGGTGTCGTGGATTCCTGCCTCCTAATAAGGAAAGGAAGCAGAAACACACATAAATTCTCTCAAGGGAGTCAGACAGCCCCAAGCCACAGTCAACAGCTGCGAACGTTACCATGAGCACAAAAGCAACACAGGGTTTAAAAACGTGCTACATTGTCAGGGACTCAGGCAAAATTTCCTTGGATCCAGACTGTTTTGTGCAGTTTCAGTTGAGAAGCACAGCAGCTTTCCTGCCTGCCACATGGGCTGAACCGGGAGATTAAATAAGCAGCGGCATTAATTGATTTAAGAGAACGTTCTTGACTAGATCCTGACATTTGCCTTGATTCACAGATCTGTCTACTTGCTTTTATGCTTAGTTGTTTATTTTAGCTGATTTTTTTCTTCTTTTTTTTACATCTCAACAGTGCAACTTTTGGCAGAATGGAGTCTCTCTCAACGCTGTGGTGTTCCGAGGTGGGAGTCCTGGACACTGAAGGCTTGCTCCTCCCGCCACACTCCCCTCCTGCCCTTCTCTTCTAGGGCTTGCTCTGTCTGCGACAATCTGGGAGTTGTTAGAGACACACTATGTAACATGCAAGGGTGGCTCTTACTGGTGATTGCAAAGAGGGACTTTGGTCACCTATTTAAGGGTCATCAGTCACTCCCACCCTGGAGAGTCTATCAGCTTCTGAGGAAAATCAGTGAGAATATACAGGCCAGAGTCCAAACGAGACCCAAAGCCCAGGGTAGCAGATATGAACTTTATGTATATTCTTATTTAGTCCAAATTCATACTTCGGTTTGTTAAGACTGAGTGTTTCCTACGAGTTAGTTTTCTAGAGCAAAAAAATGTATTCCAGATTTATTTCACAGCTATTTTGTTTAATCTAATTTTGATCACACTGGCATTGAGAAGTTACTTTGGAAAAACTGCAGTTCTAAGCTTTAAATTTTTTTTTTTACCTTATTTCATTCTTTCAGTAATTTGTTTCATCAAGTTCTGCACAAATAGATGGTGGAATACTGTGTTGCTAGATGATCCCTAAAGCACAGCTCCCCAGAGTTCATTATTTTCATTAAAAATAGGAAAAGCTTTATTTGCAAAATTTTTAATTGTTTTGCTGTACTAGAATGCAACATCAAACAAACGCTTCTGCCCTCAAGGGTAATCGATTTCCATTTTCCAGGCAGAAACTTTATCCAGGAAAACAAGAAACCAGATCTCAGCACATTTTCTAGCCTCCAGCTGGACATTGCTTTTTAATTTCTCCATTTTTGTATCATAGACAAGAAAGCCAAGCTATGTCATAGTTTCTCTTGTATCCATGGTAGGAAAAAAGTAGACAAGCCCCAAGCAGCCACAGAGGCTCCAGAATGTGCCGAGGAGCTGAGGAATTCCACACTGCAGCTGTGGAGGCAGAAACCTGCAATTCTGGATATATAGCTCTGGGAAACCTTACAGCATTTGCGCAGATTAAATAGCCAGATCATCTTTGACCTGATGGCTACACATTTGGGGAATTTTTCCTTTTTAAATAAAATGTCCCAAGTACTCTGATATGAGAAACACAAAGTATAAATAACTTAAAGACCAAAACCTACAAGGAAGCAAGACAGGAAACAGGGAAGAACACCTTTTGGAGATGGGAGAGGAATCTAGGGATGGAGGGAGGGCAGAGGACAGAGCGGGGAAAGGGAAACAAAATGGATTAAGATGCGCTATGTGCATACAGTAACTTCTTGAGAGGTATCCAGTCCCTATGCATCACAAACATGTGCCACAAAGAAGAAAGAAAATGTCACTGCACGTTAGTAACTATTTATCATCCAGCTATTGGCCTATTATTTATTGTCTATCTTATCTATTATCTATCTATCCACCCAGGTACACACACTCATTAAAACATTGTTTACAAGTCAAAGAGCAAAAACCTGAATAGCCAGTAATCAGGAAAAGGCAGACAAATGGAGGAAATCTTTTCAGGGATTCCTTGATGTATCTTCTGGTGAGACCCCATAGATAACTGATACAGTATTAGGAGATGCCAGTCACCATCCACAATCTCAGATGATGCAAGTTTTCCTTTATGACATATCCTTATTTCTACTGATAAAATTTAGTTTATGCATCTTGCATAAAGGAATTCATGTAAGGTTTAATTTGGTAAAAAAAAAAAAGTCACAGATGATGACAATCCCTCCGTGGGGACAGGGGCAGTAGAGCTGGGCCGTGGGCAGCTCCTCTACATTCGTAATGCCTCAAAAAGTGCAAAACATTGCAGTAGGAGAGATTGCTGTGACTTTGATTTAAAAAAGATTCAGTTGTAATTTTTCACTTTTATTTGATTCTACATATTTATGGGGTACAATGTGATATTTCAATATATGTGTCATGTGGTAATGGTCAAATCAGAACATTTAGAATATCTTCACCTCACACCTCAAACCTCAAACATTTACCATTTCTTCATTGTGAGAGTATTTGAAATTTTCTTTTCCTGTAACTTTTCATTATACAGTATAGCACTGTTAAGTAGAGTAATCTCTACTATGCTGTAGGTGGCCAGAACCTAGACCTCAAATAACTATAACCTTGTACAGCTGACCAATCACTTGCCCACCATTGCCTCTGTTAGGTTTCTCTGTGCAGTTGAGAGACAGAGAGATAAAGAAGCTTGTATTATGGGCTTGGGAGGGTTGCAGAACAGTTCAAGATTCCCACTGACCAGAACAAAGAAGTGGTTGGGCTTTTATTAGGTCTAACTCTGGGGAGGAGTTTGGGAGGTGAGCAAAACGACACAGCAGCAGCTGATGCACGTGAAAAGGGAAGAGCAGGTTTTATGTTGGGCTGAGGGAAGAAGAAGGAAGTTGATGTGCTATTGTTCTTAGGTTCTCTCAGCCATGTTGGACCACTGCCATGATGCCTCAAGGAATAGCATGTGGGCAGAAACCCATCATTCCTGTCTTTTGATTGACTTAGACTGCTTCCTGTTAAACAGGGGCGTTGTGGTGGTAGGGGCTGATGTGGATTTCGGGTTGACCGGTGACACCATGTAGAAGCTAGTGCCAGCGATGTCAGCCAGGACAAAGAGTTTTTAAGGAAGTGCCTTGAGTGGGGTTAGGGCTAAAGGAAGGAGTTGAAGCCAGAGTAGGTATAGCTTGAGGATGAGTTTTGTGAGGTATGATTTTAGGAGACAATTTGCTTTTTTTACTTTTCCTGAGGATTGTGGTTGATATGGTATATGTAGATGCCAAGTGATGTTTAGACTTAAAGATACCCGTTGGATAATCTGAGAGATAAAAGTGCATCTGTGATTAGATAGTTTGTGTCAGTCCAAATGAGAGAACAATCTCCTGTATAGGAGTATTAGAAACGACATCTGAAGTTTCTTGGGTGGTAGGAAAGGCTTCTACCCATCTCAAAACAGTGAAGATGAAGGTGAGAAGGTATTTGAAAGCTTTGTATTTAGACATATGTATAAAGTCTATTTGTGAGTCTTCACATGGGGTGTGTCCCAGAATTTGATGGGTTGGGAAGAAAAGAAAAGGTAAATATCCTTGAGGCAAGGTTTTGGCACAGAGATGACAACTGTGAGTGACATGATGGATAATGTTTTTTAGTGAAGGATCAGTTGTGATTGGATTTAGGAGTTTATATAAGGTTTGGTGCCTGTGTGAAAACAGTTGTGTAAGTCAGTGATGATTTTGAGGCCTGTTGGTCTGGGAAGAGGAGTTTTGACCCTTGGAAAATCCATCTTGAGTGTTTTGGCTATAGGTAGGTTTGTGAATTAACTGTGGTTGTGTCAGTGAATATTGAGGTGAGGTTAAGGTATTTTGGATGACGGGGAGAAGATAAGGGATATGGCTGTTGTGCAGCTAATTTGGCTTGTGTGTCTGAAAAAGTATTACCCTGACAAATACAGCCTGATGGTGTTTGGTGTGCCTTACAGTGAATGACTGCTACCCATTTTAAAAGTTGTGCTGCCTCCAGCAGTTTGAGAATGAGAGGTGAATTAGTGATGGGGGTCCCTTGAGTACTAACGAGACGTCTCTCTTGTCAAAGGGCCACATGAGAGTGGAGGATGTTAAATGTGTATTTTGAGTCAGTATAGATGTTTATGGTTTTATTTTTAGCTAGTGTGAGGGCCCATGTGAGAGCAACGAGTTCTGCTTTTTGTGAAGATGTCCCAGGTGGCAGTAGGTTTGCTTCTATTGCTTCAGAGCTGTTCACTATAGCATATCCGGCCCTTTTCTGAGTGTCTGTGTCAGTTGAGCTGCCATTGCTAAACCACGTATTGGAAGCCATCCGCAGAGGAGTGTTGTTGGTGTGAGGGGAGGGAACAGGAGTCATCTGTAGGACCTCAGCACAGGACAGGGGTCTTCTCAGAGGTGGGAAGGAAAGTGGCTGGGCTGAGGGAGCTGCTGGCAGAGATGGTGATTGTAGGGTCTTGTGTATTAAGTGAACTTCATGTAGGCAAGAAGATGTCATTAAAGCAGGAAGTTCCTTGTGTGAAATAAAGTCATTGATGTGATGAGGTGAGTGGATTGTAGTTGATGGTCCTAAAGTAAACTTTTTTGCCCCTATATTAGTGTGGCTGCTGAAGCAAGTGCTTGAAGGCAGGGAGACCAACCACATACTGTGTTTTCTGATTGTTTTGAGAGGTAGGCTACTGCTTGGAGAGGAGGTTCCTTTTGGTGTCCTAAAACTCCCCCAGCATTATGATCCTGAGAGGCAGTACATAGAATCAAAGGCTGCATTGCATTAGGGAGACTGAGGGCTGGGGTCTTTAAAAGGTCTTCCTTTAGTTTTCAAATTGAGGAGTGTATAGGAGTAGCGGGGTTGAGAGGCTCTAATAGGGAACCTTCGGACACCTTGTAGAGAGATTGGGCTAATGTAGCAAAGTTGGGAATCCAGAGGTGAAAAATGTTTGGTAAACCTGGGGAAGATGATATTGTTGCTTTGTAGTTGGCACCTATCGACTATGGAGAAGGGCCTTGCAGTCTGAGGTTATATAATGGGTGGCAGGGGTGAGAGTAAGACCCAGATATTTAACCTTTGGTGAAGCTATTTGGGCTTTTGTAGGGGACGTCCTGCACCTGTGAGCTGAAAAAAGGTTGAGAAGGGTAGCTGAAAGTTTTATAGCTAGCGCGTAGGATAGGGGACGAGAAGGACATCATCAGCATATTGGAGGAGAGTGCTGGGTTGGAGGTTGAGAGCTGCAAGGTCAGCAGCAGGGCCTGGCTGAAGAGGTGTGTACTATCTCTGAATACTTTGTGTAGGATTGTCCAGGTAAATTGTGTAGATTGGAGAGTGTCTGGATCTGTTCATGGAAAGGCAAAGAAATCTTGGCATTTGGGGTATGAGAGAATAGTGAAAAGTGCATATTTAAGGTCTAATACAGAAAAATGAGAGGCACACAGAGGAATGTGAGATAGTCTAGTATAAGGGTTTGGCAGGTGAATTGGCATTGCTGTGTTGTTAGTATCTCTCAGATCTTGGGCTAGGCAGTAGGAACCATCGGATTTGAGGAAATGACATAGCAGCAGCTGATTGGAGGAGCCATGATGCATGTGAAAATGGACAAGCAGGTTTTTATGTTGGGCTGAGGGAAGAAGAAGAAGAAGGAAGTTGATGTGCTATGGTTCTTGGGTTCTCTCAGCCATGTTGGATCACTGCCATGATGCCTCAGGGAACAGCATGTGGGGAGAAACCCATCAGCCTCCTCCATCCCTGATCAGCCTCTGGTGACCACTAACCATGCTGTTCATCTAGAACAGATATTTTAGATTGCACAAATCTGTGAGATCACATGATGTGTGCATATAACATAGAGTTATTATTTGGACACAAAAAAGAACAGGATCCTGTCATATATAGTACCATGATGCCCCAAGGACATTGTGCTAACTCAGATAAGCCAGACACAAAAGAATTAAGCTTGTTGAGGTCATGATTTTATTTGCTCCTGTAACTAGCATCACTGCCTAAAATAAGTGACAGTTAGAGGATCCTCTTTTGGGAAACTCTGCTGTCCTGCTCATCCTCTCCCAGTGACCAGGGATAGACTGAATAGAAGGTCACAGGGACAGTGACATCTACCCCATGTCTTCAGACACATGAACTGCTAGCGTGAGAGGGTGCTGGTTTTTGAGGTGTAACCCCTTCCTTCTGCAGGGCCTCTGGTGGGGGCAGGTGCACAGGTTTCCAGTGTCCTGTGGCCATTCCCCAAACATCACTCATTGTTGATTTCTTCCCATTTTTACATTGCACACCATAAATCACAGGTCCTTTTCCTGGTTTGTTTGGATTAAATCACTGTTCTTTAATAATTTGCTTAATTACATTTAATTTTCCAATCATTTTCCTGTGGTAGGAAGCCTGGTGCAGCTAGATATCATTTTTCTCTTCTGCATATTTAGAAGAACCATACCAGAGTGTTGGAGAGACTGTATATTCCCAGCTAGGGGAAGTTGTCTTTCAGTAGTGATAAACAAAGGCCATGAGCTGCCAGGACGAGCTATGTGCTTCTAGAGCCAGTAGCAGCATCTGGAAGGTTGCATCTCTTTCTGAAGTATTCAGAGTTCTCAGAAAGTTATTTCCCATAGACTTTTGTGACAGTCATCAAAGAAAATCATTGTTGGAAAATGTATCTACCATTCTGTTTTAATCTTTGCTGCTACATAATGATTTAATTTTAATTCACACAGATGAATTATCTCTTGACTTCCCATTGCGGGTAAAGGAAGTAACAATGCTGACATGTACTGCAGTCATGACCAGGAGGAGCATCCCCAGGAAGGACTCAGGTTGATGAACAGGTCACCTAAACATCAACTGTGGAAGTGAGGGTAGAAGCACAAAAAAAATGACCTGTGAGGAAGAAAGAGAGTGAAAAAAGGGTGAGGACCAAGAATAAGACAAATTCAGACATGAGCTGGCTCTGTGGAGCATCGTGAGCTGGCAGGTGTCACAGCAGTAAAGTTGTGATTGGTTTTGCTTTGGGTTTTCTCTTGAAAGACCAGTCATTCCACAGAATAACGAGTTTTATTTTGGCATATTTTTACATATTTTGATCATTTCATACCCTGTTATTCCCTTCTCCCTTCTTTCCCTCCTCTTCTCTGATAGTCTGCCTTCAGGTTTCCCTTACTTTTTTAAAGATTCCATGTATGAGAGGAAACATACTTGCGGGGAAATGGATGGGGCAGGAAAGTATCATGCTAAGCCACACTTGAAAGCCAAGCATCACATGCTTCTGCCTTGCATTGTCACAAGGACTCTTTTCTAACGGCCCTGAGTCATTAGGGGTAGAGCATGCGTGTCAAGCAGTGGGATGGCAAGAATGACTCTAGGACAGATACCGGAAATGACATAGGGATATTTACTGTATCCTTTAAAGAAACTATTGTGTAATGTGCTTGTTTTTATATATTTTAAATGGAATGCAGTAATTTAATTATACCTCCATCTCATGACAGAATCATTGCCTTCTGCTCTCAGCCAGCGTCTCCTCCTACATTTTCTCTAAGTGGCTCACCTTTGCCAGAGGTCCCTGCACTTGAACCTTGATAGTCTTAAGGTAACTCTGATCCCGACCTCTCAAGTCCTGCTCTCTGTCTCTCCTCACCCAAGGCAGCCTTTACCGGGTCTCACTTAGACCATGGGGTCTGACTCCTCCTTCCTCTGCTTGCTTCTAAGTCTCATCTTTCCAGTGTATTTTTCACATCAAAATTGAACATGTCACTTTTCTGTTGAACATAATTCAATAACCTGTTATCAACTATACAGTAAATTTGTGCTTCCATATGTTATTTGGATAGTGTCATTCATCTACCTAACTTCTGCTCATGATATAAAATCTCACTCAGGATTTGTCTTGTGTAAGGATGGCTACCTGAGATGACTTTGCTTCTTTCATTTCATGTGATGTGCAGACCTTTCGCTTCATTATTGCACATCACCTTATCTTGTAATTATGTAATCTTTTATGTTTTGTTAGATTACAGATTCCTTGAGAAATAGGAAATTTTTATTCTCATGCAAATTTTGGAAGCCTCAGATGGTGCCTGGTATATTGTTAAATGTAAAAGATGGGAGATAGTTGGACATGCATGAGTGAAATGCCATGATTAAAGCCAGTATCTTATTGCATGGTGGCAGACATGGGTCTAATTTAATCTGTGGCATGTGGAAAGCCAGTTTTCTCAGCACCATTTATTAAAGAGGCTTTCTTCCAGTGAACATGTTTGGGCCCTTTGTCAAAGATAAGGTGGCTGAGTGTGTTTGGAGTTGTATCTGCATCTTTTAATCTGTTCCACTGATCCTCAGTTCTGTTTTTTTGACAGTACCATGCCAATTTTATCACAGTAGTTTTGTAGTATAATTTCAAGTCAGACAGAGATTGTGATGCCCCCTGCCTAGACTTTGTTGCTCAAAATTGTTTTTGGTATTCTAAGTCTCTTCTGTTTCCAAGTGAAATTTAGTAATGTTTTCTTTGGTTCTGTAAGGTATGCTTATAGTATTTTGAACAGGATTGCACTAAACCTGTATAACAATTTGGGGAGTATGGCAATTTTTGCTGTTAGTTTTTCCTATCCATAAATAAGAGGTATCTTTCCCTTTTCTGATATCCTCTTGATTTCCTTTTTAAAAAACTAATTTTCAATGCATAAATCTTTACTTCCTTTATTAGATTGATTCTTAAGTATTTCTTTCTTTTTTGGAGGATGATATTGTGAAAGATGTGGTTTCTCTAACTTCTGTCTAGGTGAATTTGTTATTTGTGTACAAAAAAGTTATTGATTTTTGACTGTTGACTTTCTATCCAGCTACACTACTGAATTTGCTTTTTAAATCTACAAGTCTTTTTGGTGATTTTTGAGTCTTTTTGTAGAGTATCATGTCATCTGCAAATAACAATAATTTATTATCTTTATTCTTTTTATTTCTTTCTCTTATCTAATTGCTTGGACTGATATTTTCAGAATCAAAATGGATCAAAGATCTAAATATTAAGACAGAAATACTAAATCTACTGGAAAAGAAAGTGAGTAGGAATATGGAAGACAAATTGTTTTGTTTTGTCTTGCTTTGTTTTGTTTTTCCCTCTAATACAGAAAGGATAGATATACATGTAGAGACTCATGCATGTGTAGAGCTTACAAACAATTTACAAGAACCAACTATATAATGCATGTTGAAATGAATAACTACTTTGAAGTAAAAGAGACACTAAGGTACCCAGTGCTGATTCCATAATGTCATGATGTGAAATCCAGCAATACTATCATTCTTTGTTCAAAGTGATTTTAGCTTGTTTTGTTTTGTTTAAGTTCAACACACATGAAGGTATGGACAGCTGTTTTGAAGAGAATGAGAGATACTATGACAGCCATTTTTGGCTTCCCTATTGTCTGGTCTTGAGGATGTGAAATGCCTTCCTTGTCCTGTTCAGATCAATTCCATACTAGGTTGTTTCATGTGATTTCCCTGTATGTGACAATATGGACAATTATTTGAAAGAAAACAAGAGTCAATATGACAGAGAGTAAATATCTTCGATTGTCTAGCTTCGAAATTTATGTCTCTTACATTGCTTTCTTGTGATCCGCTTTGTTCTGTTTTGTTGCGTTTAATTTTAACCTTTTGATATAATTGCATGTATGTTTGAGTGTGTAAGATGGATGACCATATTGCTGTTTTTATCAGATTGTGGAGCAGAACTGTTAACAGTCTCACTGTTTGAATGTCTACTTTGCATGTTTTAATTTTGTAATTTGAACAACCATTTCCAAGATGTCAGTATGTAATTTGTCAAGTAATGATTTCTTAGTGGTTTTTTGTTGTTGTTGTTGTTCATTTCCTTTTTTCCTTGGAATTCTGTATTGTTGCTATCCTTTATTCTGTTTTGTTTGTTTTTTTTTCTCTTTAACTAAAATTTTAAAAAAGGAAATATGTAAGACAAAGGTGTAGACAAAGAGTTAATAAACAAAACCCAGACCACATAGGAAATACTTCGAAGAATCAATAACTGGGACCTCATCTTATTAAAAAGCTTTTGCACATCAAAAAAAATCACCAAAAGAGTGAAAAGAGAACCCACAGAGTAGAAAAACTTTTAGCTAGCTGTTCCTCAGACAAAGAGACTATATAAAAGACAGTAGAGTAGTAAGCAGCAGAGGAAATGGGCCTCTCTGTGAGTCACTGTCCAGATGCTGGAACATAGCATCATGAAAAAGATAAGTAGCAAGGAAATGGGTTGTCTGGATCCAGGAAGAATCTGAGGCATGAATTGATACCCACAGAGAGAGTGAACAGAAAAACTTCAGTGAAAAAGGCAGTAGCTGGCAGCACCTTCGCCCTGAGATGGGACCCACTGTGCAAGAGGAGCTGTTGGAACCTGGGGAGGCAGGGTTATGGTGACGGTAATGGCTGGCAACTCTGGAGGCCTCTGCAGAGAGACTTGGCAGTGGGGACAGCAATGGGTGTGGAGGACTGCACTGGCTGGCAGTGAGTGCAGAGTCTTCCCACAGGAGACAGTGTTTAGTTGGGAGCCATTTTGGAGATGGGCCAGATAAGCCCAAAACCCAGAAACTAGTACTGCTCCCAGTTTCCTCTAGTAGCTCCTAGTTGGGCACAGATGAGCTGAAGAACATTATGGAAACTCAGCACAGGAAAGAAATGGAATCCATAAAGCAGATTCAAGCAGATATCCAGGAGAATAAAAACTCCATTGAAAGTATTTAAGACAGATTAGGCCAACGTGAGAAGGATTTTTCAAAGCCAGCAAGGGACAATAAGAAATCAATCCAGCAGCTGCTAGATGAGACAAAGAATAATTATTTAAGGTTAATTAGAGTCAATGAACAAGCAGGAGATACCCCAAATGACATTAAAAAACTGTTTGCAGACATCATGACAGGAAACTTTCCTGGTAGAGAAAAAGAACTTGACATACAGATAAATGAGTAATATAAAACTCTAATTAGCAATAACAAAAAAAAAAAAATCTACAGACAGGCATATCATAGCCCAGATTCCAGAAACTCAACACAAGAATAAAATCTTAAAAGTTATTAGACAAAAGAAACAAATCACCTATAAAGGAAAGCCCATTAGAATTACAGATGACTTCTCAGCACAAACACTCAGGTCAAGGAGAGTTTGGAGTGAAGTACTCCAAGTTCTAAAGGAAAACAACTTTCAACCCAGATTGATGTACCCCACAAAACTATCTTTCAAACTTGATGTAGAAATAAGATACTTTCATGACAAAAAGTATATGAAGAAATTTATGGGCATCAAGCCAGCATTCCAAAATGTTCTGAAGGACACTCTAGAAAGAGATAATAAGGACTACAGCTCCATGAACCCACAGAAGGAATCCACCAGGGAAGTCAAACAATTACAGGGTGAGAAAAAAAAGGGGGGATCCAACAACAGGAAAATAACATGACAAGGATAAGTCAGTATATATCAGCTATAACCATCAGTGTTAATGGTTTCAACTCACCACTCAAAAGACACAGACTGGTAGAATGGATCAAGAAGCAAGATCTAACAGTATGCTACATACAAGAATTGTATGTAGTTAAAAAAGAAATTCATAGACTGAAATCAAAGGATGAAAAACAATACTTCATGCAACAGGAACCCTGTAAAAAGCATGGGTAGCTATTCTATTTGCAGAGAGTGAATTTCAAGCCAAAACTGATTAAGAGAGTTAAAGTAGGTCACTACATTCTCATAAAGGGAACGGTCCAAGAGAAAGAGATAACAATCATATATACATATGCAACAAATAACAGTGCACTCAGCTACATAAAACAATTGCTAACACACATGAAACATCAAATAAGTCCTTACACTATTGCATTGGGAGATCTCACTACCCCATTGTAATAAAAAGACAGATCAACTAGACAAAAATATCAATAAAGAAATAGTAGAAATAAATCAAACTTTTGAACAAAATAACCTAGTAGATGTCTGTAGAGTGTACCACCCCACAACATCAGAATGCACATTCTTCTTAGCTGCACGGAGGCCATTCTCTAAAATAGATCACATACTGGCTCATAGGACTTGATTAAGTAGATGCAAAGGAATTGAAATTATCCCATGCACACTATCAGATAATTGAGCAATGAAATTGAAAATCCACAACAAAGGAAACCACAAGAACTTTACAATCATAGAAATTAAATAGCACCCTACCAAACAACCAATGGGTCACAGATGAAATTAAAGAAGTTAGATAGTTTTTACAGTTGAATGATAATGACAATACAAAATACCAGAACTTGTGGGACACAATGAAAACAGTTTTAAGAAGGAAATTTATAGCAGTAAATCACTATCAGTAGAACAGAGCAAGAACATATAAGCAACTTAATACTGAACCCAAAGCTTCTAGAAAAAGGGAGGAAATTATAAGAATCAAAGCAGAAATTAACACATGGAAGACTAAAAAGCAATACAAAGAATCAAAGAGTTGGTTCTTTGAAAGATTAAATAAAATTGACAACTCCTTAGCCAACCTTATCAAACAGAGGAAAGAAGATCTTGGCCAGGTCTGTTTTGGACCCGTAGGCCTGCCCTTCACCCACAAGGAACCTCTTGGAGACTGGCCTGGGACAAAGGACGGTGGCCCGGCCCGCCCAAGGGTCCATGGGCTCGATCCGCCACACCCAGCATCCGCCTTACAACTTAGGAAGCCAGGAGCCCACAGAGGGGAGTTAGGACTCTATGAGGGAGCCAAGAGCCTGTAGGGGAGCCACTGCTGCTCCAGGAACTGCGGTTGCAAGAGATAATTCACTGCACATGCAGAGGAAGGTTTGGAACACCACTCAAAGCAAGGAAATATACAAAAATGACAAAAGGAAAGACCAAAAGGTAGGCTCAAAGCTCCAGCCCTCCGCAAGAAAGCTTAGAAGCCATGTACATAGAAGAAAAAAGAAATCATATACCGGAAATCTCTAAAATGATATCAAATGAAATAAATATGCAACTAGGGAAAGCTATGCAGAAATTAAAAGTAGAAATACTTGCCCAGGTAAATGAAGA
>PVJX010023138.1:0-29662 GCA_004027295.1 Dolichotis patagonum | reverse complement strand
GAAAGGGGAGGGATCCTGAAGAAATCATAATGTAAACATACTTTGACACCTACTGTGTTATAAAATATATCATCAGATGTGCCTTGAGAATAGTATATGTAACATTAAAAAAAGTTGCTGGCTATAGGAAATGTTATTTTGTTTTCAAAATATGGCAGAGATGGGGGAGGTGGGTGGGTGGGATCCCTAACATAATATTCTTTATGAAAGCGTTAGCTGCCTTTGTTACATTTTTAATAATATGCAACCACTTCTTCACCTGAGGAAAACTAGAATGAAATGCAGTCTAAAAATATTTTGCACTGAATTGTAATTTCTTCATTAGTTTAGTCTGGAAACTGGTCTGTCTTACTGTGTTTTTTAAATGCTGTATGTAGGGGGAAATCTGCAGACCACTGGAATACATTTGTTACTCATCTGCAGGGACACTGGGTGATATTGGCAGTGACTGTTCTACAGGCTTTGTTTGGTTTATTTATTAAAGTGTACAGTATTTAAAAATCAAACATAGCTTTAGTTAAAACACTAAGCTGAATTAGTCATGTCCATTCAGACATCATAACCTGAACTACTGAAAAGATCAATTTCCAGAAGGTTTATTCTGTATAAACTACATGTTAGTCATTAGTTTAGTATCTTACCCGTTTTTTTCTTCCTTTTTTTTTTTTTTTAAATTTTGGTTGTTTGATGTGCAATATGTTTTTGTATGCAGGTAGTAAATAAACTTTGATCTTCCATTTGCTGATTTTTAACTTGCTACTTTTTATGCCAGTTGTTGCAAATGTAGTTGGAGCTAAAGGCCTAGAATAGTATTCTTTGATTGCTTTTCAAAAGCATCTTTTGTTGCCAGTATAATATATATATATACACACATATATATACACACACATGTTGGCCATTTAATCATTTTGTAATGCACTGAAATGTTACCACTTAAAATTTAAGCTGTTAGAGTGAGTAGATGGTCTATAGTGTTTATGTTAACATTTGATACTAGAGGAAAGATCTTTGTATCAAATTCTAACCAAGGGCATCTTTTAAAAGGGAGAGTATTGGAAACTAGATTTTTGCTTTTTAGCTTTTTATTAGAAATTATTTTTAAAAGTGTGATACGCACCAGTTTTTAAAATAAGGTACAAGGAATAGGCCAGTAATTGATCCTTTGAGTCACAAGGAATAATTTAGAAAGTTTTCATGCTAGTGATTAAAACTCATTAAGTTAGATATTGTGGTTGAAGCCTTAATTTCATAAAGATAAGTTTTACATGAATTTTAGAGAAGCCACCAATTTTATTTTAGAGAATGTAATTTATATAGTTTAATTATGAAGACAAATGACGTTAATACGGACTTTGGGGGATGCTTTGCTTCTTCATGGACCACTGGACAAAGTGACAGTCATTTAGTTCTCTCACTTGACATCTGTAAAGTGGGCTTTTATTTGAATAAATGTATTAAGTGATTTTGATTTACAGGCATCAAAGGATGATTCAGGGAATAGCTAGAAATGTAAAAATTTTCCAGTCAATATATTATTACAACCCTAGCACTCAAATACCTCCCTCCCTCCCTCCCTCTCTTCTTTCCGTCCTCCCTTCTGGTACCAGGGATCAAACTCAGGACTTTGAGTTTTAAAGTGTGCCTAGTATAAAATGTGTTGTGTTTTCGTCTTGAAAACCTTTTTTGATAGTCCCTGACAACAGAATTCTTAGGAATGAATAGTGAAATAAATACGTAAGTTACTACTTACAAAAACTGGTTTCTGTCAGAGCTAAAAAAAAAAGTTATGGGCAGTTTTTATTCTTAGTTGTATAAGTGGGACACAGAATATTAATTTTTAAATACTTTTTGATAGCTGGGCATGGTACACACCTGTAATTCCTGAGTACGCATTTCAGGTCAACATGGCTATATAGTGAGATCTTGCCTCAAAAAATAAAGTATTACTATGCTGAAGGTTAAAGCAAGGCCCTTGCACTTGCAATGATTTACCACTGAGTTATGTCCCTAGTCCACAAAAACTTTATTCTTAAGTTAGCAAATGTTGTATAGTGAAGAAATGTGTTTTCATTGTCTTTCCTATAAGCATCACTAAAATCTTTTATTTTTTTAAATAAAAAAGATTTCAGTAAATAGTATAGGTGAAATAGTTCTTCAGAGTAGCGGTATTAAATATTAATACTTTTAAGAAATAACTGTCAGGATCTCATTGCTTTTTAAATGACTAAACTCAGTGACTTGTTCTGTAAGAAACATGTACTGAAGAGTGGTGGTAAGTGGACCTTTTAAAAAGTAGTGCACAGACTCAGAAATACTAGTGAAAAGTCCACTCCCCAGATGTAAATTGTTGATTCAGAGTGCCATCCAAATTTTGAAAGAGTTCCATTGTTTTGGTTGCTGTCCTATTTAGATGAGGATCACAGTGGGAGTACGCTTTTTAGTAGATACATTTAGTATACACAAAGACATTTGAGCAGATGGTATTCTGAAATACTTGCCGTAGCTCAAAAGCTGTTGTCATACACAGACTAACCATGAAGTAGTAGCAGAAAGTGTGTGGGGAACAAAAATGATCTGGTGGTCTTGATAGCTAGGGAGGCCAGGGATTCTTGGTTTAGGCACCTTGTTTTTAAAACCTCAGAAGGCCTTGAAACTTGTACATAGTGTTGCATACTCTTGATAACAGATCAGACAACTGTAGGTATATACAAAGCTTAGTAATTTTTAAATAGGCATTTTAATGTGAAATTAAGCAGTACATCATAGCAACTGAATGTATGGAAACTTGCCTGAGATACTGCTTAGGACAAAGTGGAGAGAATTTTCTTAAATGAATGTATTTATTTTAAAAAAGGAAGTACACGTGATACAAGAAAGACCTGAAGAACAGTGAAGCAGTGAGCAGTTCTAAATCAAAACCTATTTAAAGTCTTGTATCCCCATCCATATTAGTCTTTCTTTGCGGGCAGTTTGAACACACGTGTGCTTAAAATCAGGTATTTTTGTAGCTGTTTGCTGTTTTGACAAGAGTTTTCTATCAAGCTGGGGAGTTGGGATGAGTGCAGCACTTAGAGTAAGAAATAGTATTTTTGTCCTGCACACATACACGTTTTTGATGTTTAACTCAAGTAATTCTCATAATCAATGTGAGCCTATACAAAGGGAAAATAAACGAAAACCGGCTCTAATAGATACAGTCCTGTGTTATTCGGATGGCTAGGGGATTATTGAGAATGATAGTGAATTTTACTATCATTACTTTTGTACTTCTGTCTTCTAGAAGGCTTTAAGGAACTTGGGTTTAGAATGGATAGGATTTTAAGTCTGAAATTCATCTTTGCATTATGGTTTACATCCCTTATATCTTTTTCATGGGGATATACAGTACAGTGAAGTTTCTTAGTTTGAAAGGATATGTGTTTGGGGTGGTGTTGCTTATAACCCAGTATCAGCCTATTACAGTGTTTGAGTTTTGGGAACTGCTGTAGTAATTGCCATCTACGTTAGACTTTTGGCAGGTGGTGTTAACATGAAGTTACTCTAATGGCTGAAATAATTCCATTGATGGAATAATAGGAAATTACCATTTTATGGTTCAAAAATGACCAGTTACTCACAATTTCCTATGATTGAATCTAATTTTGATCTACACCTATTTACTATAGAAATTCAATAAAGAGTTTAAACATCCAGAAAACTCCTAATAACTGAGTGATAGTACAAATCTGTAAAATACTAACTTGTAAAAGGGTTTATCAGGACAAGGTGTGGTGGTACATGCCCTTACTCCTCGCACTCTGAGAGGCCGAAGTAGGATCGCCTGTTGAAACTTGTGTGTGTAGCCAAGTGCGAAAGCTCTGTGTTCAACTTCCAGTACCATCAAAACAAAACTGGATTCACATTTATGTCTTACAAATACTAAGTCTCCTGGAACAACTATAATGCAGCTTTATAATTTTCTAGTCTCTTCCTCTGATAATTTGAAAAGATCTTACAGGTAAGTATGCGACTGGGATACAGTTATTTCAGTAACTTTTTTCTCTGGCTTCAATTTAATCTAGCAGGAGGACTGGGCTTCTTGATCTCTTCAGGGTCCTCCCAATATTAATGTAACTTGAGTCTACACATGTATCAGACTGTCCATGGCATTTAACCATATGACCAAGTACTTTCTTCAGAAGTGGTATGAGAGTTAAAATGTGTGTTTTGTATATGTAGGCATCCCAGACATTTCCAACCAGGCCAGACGTGAGAACATTGGCAAAATAAATTTTTGGTTACTCAGTTTTATAACCCCCACTAGTAAGTATGCCACTCAGTAGCTCCTTTGTTTTTTTTGTATTTCAGTCATGTGAGTTTTCTCTTTTGGAGTGTTTTCTGCAAGTTTGTACCCTTTTAATGAGCTAACTATAAAATGTACCTACTAATTTTCTAGTGTTCCTGAAAATACATTCCAACAGGTTTTTTTTTTTTTTTTGGGGGGGGTACCAGGGCTTGAACTCACCTTACATTTGCAAGACAGGCACTTAATGCCTCTGAGTTAAATACTCAGTCCTCCAACAGTTTTTTAGATTTATATTTAACTGGTGCCTGGAGCTTAAGTTTTGAGCTACATTTTTCAAGTGATGTACTGTTTTCAAGAAAAATGTGAATGTTAAATTCCATTAACTAAACACAAGGTGAATGAGAACATGTTCCAGATTATACTCTTAACACTGGACTGTTACTTTATCACTGGGTCACAAATCCTAGGTAACAAGAAAAAATGCTGCTTTCATCCTGTTACGGTAATAGTTGATTCTAGGTGGAAAAAAAAAAAAACAGTACCCTGCACCATAGTAGACCAAAAAGAAGTAATGTTGATCATCTGTGATTGCTGAAGTCAAGGTTACTCAGTCCAGGATTTGAACATAAAAAAATGTAGGGCATTTAAAATATTTGTCTTTAATTTTGTTTACCTCAGACTTAGATTTTTCTACCCTATACTGTCCTTTGAAGTTTCTTAGCCAAGCTTTACATTCTCATCAGGATGAGTGTGTGATGGGACCATTTATGCTCACAATGACTTCCTTATATGTCTGAACTGCAAAACAACTTTACAGATCACCATCAGGAGTTTAAAACCTCAATCCAGTGTTATAGAGTAAATCTCTTACTGATTCTTATAAGCATTCTGCCTGTAAAAGTTTTCAAATATTTCTGATGAGAGGTTTTTTTAAATTTTTTTTTAAGTTAGGGCATGCATTTTCACAGTACTGAACTCTAGCTCAGCAATGCGGCATACTTAATATGTTAAAGGTTTTACTGTGTGTAAAAAATAGAGCAACTAAAGATGGCAGAGAACCACCACCACATTTTCCAGAACAGGTCATACGTGGTTGCGCATGCCGGTAATCCCAGCACTTGGAGGCTGAGGCAGGAGGATTTTGCTGAGTTGAAGGCCTGCGTGAACTGCATAGGGAAACCTAGGATTTTTATGTTCAAATCCTGCTTTGAAACAGAAAAAAAACAAGATTTTCTAGAACAAGTAGTTTCCAGAATGAGATAACAGGTATGATGTTTACATGCCACTTGTTTTTCACACAAGGGTTATCAGTACTTCAGTGGTGTGAGTTTTATGCAGTAGTGATCTGTATGATGGCTGTTTTTGTTTAAATGCTTCCATAAGTACTCCCATCATTTGAAAAACATTTGACAGCAAGGGACTTCACCTAAAATTCAAGAGGGGAAGACAACTCATTGTCTATCAAAAGTTTTTATACAGCATTTTAGGATCAGTGATGTTAACTCAGCCAGCCAGTGAAAACAGAAGTGAAGGGACTGAGACACCGGAACTTTTTTTTTTTTGGTACCAGGGATCAAACTCAAGACCTCACACTTGCCAGGCAGGCGCTTAAGCCACTGAGCTAAATCCCCGGCCCAACACCAAAACCTTTTATGCCAAATCTGTTAAGAATATAGATGTGATCTGTTCTGTGTGCCCCCCACCCCCGAGTATGTATTGAGATTCTCTCAATAGAGAACCAAGTTGTAAACGAACATGGTGACACTCTGCGTAATTTCACGAGTTACATAACTTTAGCACTAACTTTATAAGTTTTTGTTTCCCTAGCTGCAAAGCATCTTGGGAATTACACTCCCAAGTTGTCCACTCACCCTTTTTTCAGATGAGGAAGCATTAGCCTTTAAGCACTTGCCTTAGTCACTTAGCTATCGTAGAAATTTGACTTCAGTTCTGCCCCTTGTTTTTTGTGTTTAACCTTTTTCTTTTTTATTAAGCAGGGTCTCCCTGCCTGTGAGCTACATCTTCAGCCACATGCACACACAGATTAAGAGCATGGATGTCTAGATCTTTGAAAATAGGCTCTTTTTTTTATAGCATGTCTCCTTAGATGGTTACTTCATTAATTTTTAGGGTTGCCTATGTAAAATGTATAAATGCATGGAAACAGAGTGCTGAGTAACACATTCTAAGTATTCAGTATTTCGTGAGAATATCACTAAAACGATGAAGGATCTATTATATGTCATTTGCATCAAATTATCTGATAGAGGTCTTTTAGATGGCGTCTGCCTAATGGCTTTCAATAAAATTGGATTCTGCTACTTGAAGCCTAGTAGAAAACATTACTATGAAAGAAAAATGCAATCTACTGTGCTTCTCAGTATTTTAATGTGGTTTCTATTAACACCGTCTTAGAACAGGTACGTTTCTTGCATCACACACTCAAAAGTCTTATACTACATTAAGACTCCCTTTTTACAGTTAACACTTGATTGCCTGTGACCACATTGTCACACCATGTGTCTTTGAAAAATACGCTTTAACTTGATACTTTTTTCCTTTAAATCTTAATAGAATGCTTCTGATTAGTTTAAAGAACTGAACTAAAAGGTTAGTAAACTCTAGTCATCATTAGTAGGTTCTGTATTTGTGAATTCAGCTACTTAATAGTTTATAATCTCAAAATCAACACGATATACTTTCCGCGTCACTTTTGAACGTCCTCAGAGACAATCACACCATGTCACAGCAATCAATGCTGTTTCAGCTCCCCCACTAAAAGCAAGTACCCTTTTTGCAGTTCACTAATTGCCAAAATTTCACGTTTTGTGCACAGTCATTTCTGTTTAACATGACTTCCAGCCATGCTGGTAAAGTGCTGTCTTACAAAAGTACAGAAAGCTACACTATGCAAAGGGTGAGTTATATGCCATAGACAAAGTTCAGTTTTAAGAAAATATGTTAAATAAGGTATCTTTAAATAGAAACATGCATAATACAAGGTTATGTATTTGTTGATGTGATCAGTATCTTCCCCAGGAACAAACTTTCAGTATTTGCTAATTCAGTATTCACAACTTCAGAACACAATTTACTGCAAATAACATGAATGAACTATGCCTTCATCCCTTGCCTCTCAAAGTAATTTTAAGTTATCCTCCACAAAAGCTTTAGAAGCTTGTGCTTTATATTGTAAGTCATAACAGACCTCAATACAGTTGTAATTTTTTTTGTGTGTGTGAGATACAGTTCACTGCAGTTGAGGCTGGTTTTGAACTTGCAAGGATCCTCCTGCCATAGCCTCCAAGTGGAGTGCTGGGATTACAGGCATGTGCCACTGCACTGGCTTTTCAGATTTTAAATAAAAGCACACAATAGAAAGTAAACCAAAAAAGCTAGTGAGCCCTTAACTTTAAAATGCCCCTGATTAATTCTAACACTGAAAACGGTTACCTCCACTATTTTTACTTTAAAAATCCTTGTGTTTTATATTAACAATGATTTAATTTTAATATATAATTTTAAAGCATAATTTTATGTTACAAGCTACACATTTACTGGGACTAATGATGGTAATTTACCTCATTTTATATAGGTCTTCTGATTAAGATTCTGAAGTACAGGATTTTATGTTAGGCTGAAGGTTGTTTGCATTCAAATGTCATTTAAATTTGCTAGTGTATATATTTTTTTAAAATTTCATTTTATTTAGTGTATATATTCTTAGTAGTACAAATGGTATATTTTGGCGGTGAGGGAATTTTAGTTTTTCCACTAGTGTTTAAGTTTGGTCATAATAAAAAGTTGGAGTATGTTTTAAAAAAGGAACTTACAAATGTTCACAGTCTTTAAGGCACTAGATGAATACAATGCAAATACTTAAGACTTACATATTTTTATAGTTTTTAATTTAGCAAAGCGGAATGGTGACTTACCTAGATAATTTCTTGAATCAGTGTGGGTAAACTGACTTAGATACAAGGGTCCAAGGAGGTGGGCCAGCTGTAGTTGAACAACTTTTCCTCCCACAGATAAATTCATTGCTTAGACATTCTGTGCTAATTCCATCATACCACATACTTTAGTTACGAATTTTATTTGTGTCATTATCCTAGGGGGCTCCTGAACAAGGATTTTGCCTTGAAGAGTACACAGATACCAGAGTACTTGCTCATCGAATAAAATGAATAGCATTTCCATTTAAATGCTATATATCTGTTATTGAATATTAATCTCCAGGAAATCTGTAGTCATTTTAAAATGCTCAAATTTAAACAAAATAAAACCAAGGCCTTGATTTAGCTGTGCTAAATCGTTTTGAGAAAGCTGTAGCTCAGGTGTTTTATTTTATTATAAAAAGTTGGTACTCATACACATAAGCTAGTATAAACTGAAAATTCATCATACATTTACTTCATTTTTTAGCTTGACCTTCTAGTAAATCTTTAGCTTCATTGATTTTGGCTGCAATATAAGGAGATCCTCCTACAGAAAGAAATGAAGGAATCGTTACAATGTAGAATTCAAATTTTTGGTTAAAAAAACTTTTAAAAGATCCTATGTATAAGAAGTGAAATTGATAAAATTGTTTTTATTTAAAAAACTAGAACCATACGTGATAATACATTTGATTCATGCAAAATGAGCTAATTTATATGGGGGGGATTTGCATAAAATGATTTCTTTCTAGAAAGCTTTAGAAATTGAACAGAAATAGGATTTTAACGTACCTCAAATATAAATGTATTTTTGAAGTAGTATAAGCCTACTCATGGTGATCACAAGTTATGAATATCAGTTTACTATGTTATTTATTCATTTAGCTTTGGTACTGGGAGTTGAACTCATTACCTCGTGCTTGGTAAAAGCAGGTGCTGTGCTGCTGAGTAATGTCCCCTACTGTGGTTTAAAAACGTGACATTCTCAGCAGTTTCTGGGTTCTGTGTTGGAAAGATCTGTGCTCGCTTTAGATTGCTTTTTTGTCCTTTCCAGTTTTTCTGCACCTGTGATCAACTTTCATTAAGGTTCTCTATAGCTACCTTTGTACTAATCAGATGGAGCACTGTTGGCCAAATAGCAGCAAGCAGCAATAGGAAACTCAGTAGATATGCATATTTATGGGTTCTGCCTTACTAAATCAGAAGCTCCCCAGGTAATAAAAACTAAATTTCATACACTGAGGTCAAATGCCAAACAAGAATTCTAATAAACGTGTCAGAACCCTCTCAATGAAAGACGTCTCCTATCTGAGCACAATGCAATATTGGTCTTTGTGGTCTACATTTTGGTGTTCAAAGGAATTACTTGATGTCAACACAGAGCTTCTCAAAAGTGTATCACAGAAACAAAATTATCCCGTTAAGTTTCTAACTAGGTAATCTTCAGCTACATGTATCTAAACTGAATAGGAATAAATCATTATTAGCTGAAATTAACATTTGCTTCATTTATGAATGTAAGAAAGTATTTGTAACCGTCACTACTACTAGTCAATTTTATCACAACTGTAGATCCTATGAACATTAACATTTATCACTACTGTCAAAGTATTTCTCTTATATCCGCTTATTATTCTGTCTGCTTTTGTGTGTGTTCGAGGTACTGGAAATTGAAATAAGGGCCTTGTGCATGCTAGGCAAGCACTCTACCACTAAACTACATCCCCAGCCCTTCTTTTACATCTGCTCATTATTCTGTAATCAAATGTTTCACTCATGTTTCATTCTTTTAAGCTACCAAAGATAGATGAATCCAGCCTGGGAGACAGATTTAGGCATTTCCCTCACAACAGCCCAGAATGAAATGAAAAGTTACTCTATTAATAATATTCCAGCAACACAGAACAACAGTGTAATGATTACCTTTGTCTGGGTGATTTAAGAGCATAATTCGTCGATGAGCATCTCTTATTTTTCCTTTATTGGCAGTAGGGCTAATTAAAAAATGAAAAGGCATTTAAAAGCACAAGAGGCAATTCAAAGTTTGTGAAACTCATAAATAGGAAAAACTATGAAAAGCTATTATGGACCTCTTAGGTATAAAACGTATTTTCTAAATCAGAAACTACCTTGAAGGCATTCTCAAAATGTAGTTGGACTTGATTCATATTCATAACAAACTCCTTTTAATGAAAAGGAAAATACATTTAAATTAGATATTTGGAAATGAAGGCAGAATTTTACCACAGAAAATGTTTCACTGAGTTACACAGAGCACCGTGATAATCTGTTATTTTTCAGTGAATGAAAAAGTGCTCTGTCCTGATGTGCTTCTCATCTGAATATGTGTTCACACCTTTAATATGTGATGGAAGAAAGAGCAGCAAGGCTCCATTGAGTAAAACTGAAAACAGTGATCTTGGGACAAAATTCCCTAGTGAGTTTCCATCCTTAGTTGTAAACAGTATTAAAATTATTTTACCTGACACCTAGTATTAATGCTGCTTCCCGTTTTGTCATTTTGGGTTCAAATCCACCTCTATAATAGCCACCACTGAAGGCCTGAAATGAAATGGATTTACTTTTATAAAGAAACAAACATAGTTGCTAAAAGAAAGTGTAACCTCAGCAGAAAAGACAGAAAACAATGTGTAATTCCTGTGGTATTTCAGTTTTACAAAGTAGAAATAATTTTAGCAATTACTAAACATCAACCTCCCCACCCCCACTATAAACTATTTTGGAAACGAACAGTGTCTCAAAATTAGTTCTTTCAGGAGTCATGGGAAGCCCATTCCTACTTAGCCATATTCTAGATGAAGTTTGATCTTGTATGATAACATTTAGAACAAAAGTACATCAAGAAGAGGGTCTGGAGGTCTTCTGAGATACGTAGTTCAAGGAAACCAGTAAAACAAGACTTTGTGTGTGGAGACAATCATGCTACCTTACCAGGTCAGAAAACATCTTAGCATCACTTTATCTTCATATATTTAATTAAACAAAAATATTCAACAGATTTCTAGGATTTAATTCATTCTTAACTGACTATAAAAGGTGGTTACTACCCAACTGTAGTACTATCTAGGTATCTTAGGGAGTGCCATTTGGATCCCTCTATGCTTCTGATGCAGAGCAGATGACAGAAGGCAAGACAGTAGATAATATTGAAGTTAACGGTATGTTGTGAACAGCAAAGTGATACTACCACAATTCTACAATTATTGACACCATGCCCCTTCATTATCATGTAACATTTGATTTTTTGGTGAAGCACCAAGCATTCCAAGTTTTACATCCTCTTTGTAGAATGCAAGAAGGGGCCAAAAGCAATTACTGAAATTTATGGATGTTTGGAAATTCACCTTTCCTAAGTGTGGCTTTAGGCTTTAAATAAATAAAATTAGCAAAAATATTAAGTCTTACAGATTTTGGTAGGCTCTGAAAAACTTGTTTTACTTGAGGTTCCATATGCTTCATGGCTTGTAAAACATAACGGCCTAAAACCAAAAGGAACAGAATAAGCAAATTAATCCCCACTCTCCTCACTTCATTTCTGCCCCCAAACCATAAACAAACCTGCAAATCCTGCAGCAGCAATGGTCAGTCCAACTGCTACCACTGTACTGGCCTAGTAAAGGGGAAAAAATATGTTTAGCTCTTTAATTTTCACTATCCTTATCTCTACTTTCTCATCCAAACTCTAGAAGTGCAATGAGATCAACAGTCTTTAAGGTGGAAATCTTTAAAACTACCATAACTTCTGCACACGATGCATTGTAACCATCTGAGACGATCACTACGGAAGAAGACGGGCAAGTCAGCTTGCTTATTTACCTGTACAGCAGTGAAAAAGGTTCACTCCCTCCCTCTGAAAACTTTCGCCCCCAGGGAAATAAGGTCACATCAAGAGCAGTGACAATAAGATATCTGCTGCAGAAGGAAAAATGGTTTATAGCAGGTTCCTGTAATATTGTCATGAGACATTTTCAACACCAAATGTGGGCTAAACTAGTTTTTCAGATGCTAACTCCGTTTTCTAGCAAAGAGGCCCAAATATATATTCAGGAAGCAGTGACTAGGGGTTTCTGTCAGCAACCACCTGAAACGACAGTGCAAAGTGAAGTAAGTAGTGTGAGGGTGTGCTAGGGGAAGGACAAAATATCACGTGCATTTCCGCTCATGTCCAAATCTAGTACAGCCTTTGACCTTACAGAAGTTCACAGGGGGCACTGTCTCCACACCCAGTGATGAGGACAGCGGACCGGGGTCTGGAGTTCCTCCCTGAGGAACAGCTAAGCACGAAGAGATCCAAGAGAGCTGCACCAACAGTTTTGTGGCTTGGAGGTGTGAGGCCCTCTGAACCACAAACCACTAGGGACCCGAACCTCAGCTCCACTACTCCGGAGCAGGAAGCCGAGGTGAAGGCCTGGACGGGAGGTCACCAGACACCGGGAGGCTGCACTCACCATGTTTCGGGCCGGCTCTCCTGCCTTAACTGGGAGTGCGGTTCATCTCAGCCCAAAGGCCATGGCCACCAACTACCTCTAGCTACCAAAGAAAGACACCACCGCTGCCACTATACCCAAACCTCCCAAGTACACGAGCACTACGACATACGGCAGTAGCGGTCGCAAACTAAGCCGGAAAACTGTCGTAAAAGGAGAGCGAAAAGGAGGAGGTAAGGTGGCTGCGGCAGTGGGAGGGCGCAGAACCAGACATTGGGTTGGTTGAAAGGTGGGCGGGTCACCTCTTTTCGGGATTTAAGGGTGGGACTTGTCGCTGTCCTTTGCTCTTTGCTCTTAGCCTTTCAGGATTTAAAAATTCTTGTCAGGAGGGCCTGAGTAAAGAATAGGGGAAATAGTTTTGTTTCCTACCTCCTAGCACCTCGCGTTAACATTTACAGTGGATTGTTTCTAATTATCAAGGGCAGCAAATGTACTTAGTCACGTTGTGACGGATTTCCACCATGAAGAAACGTGTAGCAACCTTATGTAGCCAAGTAGATGTTCCAGAAAACCAAATGAACTATTATAATATTAAGATGTTGCTCGCTAGTGTTCTTTTATTAAAAAAAAACTTTAAAATTAAAAAAAAACTTTAAAGATACAAATCGACAGGTCTTACATGAATGTTTGGATTATTTTTTAGAATGGGTCTTATGTGAATGTTTATATTATTTTTTTAGAATGGGCTTACCACTTTATACAGTATGCTGATCTCGGAGTCCCAGCATTCTACAACCCAAAGGAGCTCTAAATTTAACCCCTCTGCAGTCAGTCCACAACAGAAAATAGGGTTTGAGTTTGACCTTTCAGTGCATCTATTTCATCTATGCCTACATAAATGCTTAAGAGAAGAATAATGAAGACAATAATAGAAGTTTTACAATGTGATGTTTGGATGACTGGAATAAATTTTGAGTTACCCCGGATTTGGAAATTACAGAGCATTAAAAATCTGCTTGCAGTGCAATTCTGCTTTAATGGGATGGTTGTTTACTAGATAAATACTATTAGAGTATTCTGGTGCAACAGAGAAGCAAAAAGTACAAAATGAACAAGTTTATTGAGTTGAGGACGTGGAACGGAGCACACAACCCATGGCGGTTGGGCTGTCTCCTCTGACCAGATACAGAGAGGCAGAGGGTTACATGACCTCTGATCAGAAGTGGCACATGGGGCGGATATTGATGACGTATGAGGAACCAGTTGGAATTCTCTGTGCTTGCGAACAGGAAGGGGAGTTGTAATTAGGGCTAAAAAAGAAGCAGGAAGTAGAAAGCATTCCCACTTTGGCCTTCTGCCATGTTAGACCACCGCCATAACTGTACAGTGGTTTAAACTAGGGCAAGAACCTTTCAAATGCAGGTAGGCGAATATTTTGGCCTTGCCATCCTCATCTACAAACGTAGTTTCCATTTGGAACTCCAAGAACCCTTGTAGCTCTAAGAATTTTTTTTCTTTGGTACTGGGTATCTAACTCAGGACCTTGCATTTGCCAGGCAGGTTGCTGTGCCACTGAGCTATATTCCATGCCCCTGCCCTAAGAATTTTATTTTGTCTTTCTGATACAGGGTCTTACTATGCAGTTCAGGCTGGCCTTGAGCTCACTTCATAGCCCAGGCTGGTCTCATACTGGAAGTGATCCTCCTGCCTCAGCCTCCCAAGAGGCTGGCTCTCCACACCTGGCTCTCCTGCCCTAAGAATTTTATGATGGAATTATCAACACATTATTTAAGATGGCATACAAAACTAATGTATTAGTATGAAGTGTACATTTTTCCCTTTTTCATCTTTTATCTAGTTTTTACCCAATAAATAAAAAATAAATAATCAAGGGAGGCATAAGAAAGGCCTAGGGAGCAGTTTGGTAAAGAAGAAGGAGAAGATGACAAAGAGGAAGAGAAACCTAAAATACTAGTTGGGAAAATTCATTACCCATATTTTTGCTGTGTGTAATTGCTGTGTATAAACTGTGTTTGCTTAAGGAAGAAGGGTTACCATACAGAAGCCTTGCCTCAAAAAACTGGAAATAGGAAATATAGAAGACATTTTGTCCAGGTAGAGATAGTTTTAATTCTGGAGGTAGATC
This sequence comes from Dolichotis patagonum, assembly GCA_004027295.1. Classification (NCBI taxonomy): domain Eukaryota; kingdom Metazoa; phylum Chordata; class Mammalia; order Rodentia; family Caviidae; genus Dolichotis; species Dolichotis patagonum. The sequence goes on along the minus strand of PVJX010023138.1, from coordinate 14,845 downwards.
AAATTGTATGTATAGGATAGTTCTTTCACTTACTAGCTCTATGAGTTGGATAAATTGTCTCTGACTTTTGAGTTTCTCATTTGTAAAACAAGGGTATGATGATTGCCTTGCCAAGTTTTTGAGTGGTTAAAGGTCATGTATATAGTGTGCCCTGGACATAGTCATCATTCTGTGTGGAGCCTTATTCTGAGGGAAGTCATAATAAAACTTGGTGTGCAGAGACCTGCTTGATTCTCAGGACATTGCACTTGTGGATATTAATTTAGTTCTCTCTTCCCTATCTGATAAAATTCTGAAAAAGCCTTTAAAAATGCTCATAGACTACTTAATGGATAAATAATTATTCCTTGCTTCTTCTGGTGACTGCCAGAATTTTTTGATTTGTTACTGAATCACTCTAGTATTGGTGACCAATATCTTGAAATACAACTCTACTTTGCCTTCATAATGCCTTTCTGTCTGTGTAATATGTCTTTCTGCTTCTTTCTTAAAGGATATATGTAATTGAACATATAATCCAGGGTAACCTTCCTTTCTCAAGACCTTCTCAAGAATTTAATCACAGCTTCAAAGACATTGCAATATAAGATAGTAATTACAGATGCCAGGGAATAGGTCCTGACATCTTTGGGTGCTATTACTTAGTTTACTACAGAGCATGAGAGAAGAAAAAAGAACAATGTGTGCTCAATTTGTGTTTCTAAATTTGTCAATTAGGTAAATCACTTCTTGAAGAGAAATAAGAAGTAAGAGGGAATAGATATGTTTTCTTCTTATATTGTGATTGTCAAACAATTTTCAACAATGACCTTTAGTAAATATATTTTACGTTATTTATTTATTTATTTATTTACTATTTATTTATTTTGGTGCTGGGGATTGAACTCTCAACCTCATGCTTGCCAGGCAGGTGCTTATGCCGCTAAGCTAAATCCCTGGCCTATATTTTACATTGTGATCCCAGAAACAAATACATACTTGGGCACACTGAGCATATGCAGCTGCACATACACATGCACCATACAGACACACATGCACAGATACCCATAATTTAAACTTGTCTTTACTTCATGAGATACCTGCTGGTCTTTTTAATATTTTCCCAGTTTTTGGAGATGGTGTCTCACTAGGTGACCCTCAAACTGCAATGCTGAATTGGTTTGAACTTGTAATCCTCTAGTCTAAGCCTGAGTGTTGGGATTACGGGTGTGTGATACTGTGCCTGGTTGGCATTTTAAAAAAATTTTTTTAAATTTTATTTAAAGAGAAAAAAAAAACAAACAAAACAGAATAAAGGGTAGCAACAATACAGAATTCCAAGGAATTCTGTAAAAGAACCAAAAAAGAACCAAAAAAAACCCCACTAAGAAATCAGTACTTGACAAATTACATACTGACATCTTGGAAATAGTTGTTCAAATTACAAAATTAAAACATGCAAAGTAGACATTCAAACAGTGAGACTGTTAACAGTTCTGCTCCACGATCTGACAAAAACAGCAATATGTTCATCCATCTTACATACTCAAACATACATGCAATTATATCAAAAAGGTAAAATTAAACAGTAAAAAAGAACAAAGCTGGTCACAAGAGAGCAATGTAAAAGACATAAATGTCAAAGCAAGGCAATCTGAGATATTCACTGTCTATCATATTGACTCTTGTTTTCTTCCCAATAGTTGTCCATATTGTCACATACAGGGAGTTCACATGAAACAACATAGTATAGAAGTGATCTAAGCAGGACAAGGAGGGCATTTCAGGTCTTCAAGACCAGACAATAGGGAAGCCAAGAATGGCTGTCATAGTGTCTCTCGTTCTCTTCAAAACAGCTGTCCATACCTTCATGTGTGTTGAACTTAAACAAAACAAAACAAGCCAAAATCACTTTGAACAAAGAATGATAGTATTGCTGGATTTCACATCATGACATTACGGAGTCAGCACTGGGTACTGTAGTATCTCTTTTTCTTCAACATAGTTGTTCATTTCAGCATACATTATATAGTTGGTTCTCATAAACTGTTTATAAGCTCTACACATGCATGAGTCTCTACATGTATATCTATCCTTTCTGTATTAGAGGGAAAAACAAAACAAAGCAAGACAAAACAAAACAATTCCTAGAAAAGCATGAAGCAAAAGTCATATAAAACCACAATACAAGGTGATCTACAATAGTTACCATGATGTCTCAGCAGTATATAACAACATTAATAAAAACGAAGCATTATTATAAGACTTCAAAAGCAGGCAATAATCAAACCAGAGTGGGTATCTTAGTGAATCTTGTCATCTTCAGTGTAGTTGCCTATACTCTTAGACTTGATGTTATCAATTATAACAGATTTGGATAAAACCAGTCAATACAAGATAGAACTCTAACAAACCAGATTCAAATAATATCAGTCATAATAAGACAGTATAAGTTATACAGGGTTTCAGATAAAGTTGATAGAAAATTAAGGATGATTACCATATTATGTCGTCTTATTTTGGGGATAGCTGACCTTGTTCTCAAGTCTAGTTTAAGTAGATAAACTGGAATAGCATGTAATCCATCCAAGCAGAGTGATGAGAATAATGTAGATTTTAAATCTTGTTACCCCATTAACAATATCCTCTGCCTTCCTTTATTAGACAATTCCTCCCCTTTCACTCCCATAGGGTGCACTGCTTGTTTTGGGTCCCACTGCCTCCTTATATAGAGCAGCTCAATGGACCCTATCACCTAATCTACTCTGCCTGTGTTTCTCTCTGTTAGTATTTCAAGGCCCTCTATACTAGAGATTATAGCCAATCTTCTCTGCCTCATTTCTGCTATTCTATTTTTCTGCCACTGGTTGTCTATTTTTCTCTTCCATTCCACTGTCTGCCCCATTCACTGAGGCCTCTCTGCCACTGTTCGTGAAATCCTCTTATTCTTTTTCTGTCTTTCTAAAATGTCCTTTAGTATTTTTTGTAGGGTTGGATTGGTGGTCACAAATTCTCCTAGTTCCTCTTTGTCATGGAAGCATCCTGCTTCTCCATTAATTTCTAGAGAGAGTTTTGCAGGATATATCAATCTGGGCTGGAGATTGTTCCCTTAAGGGCTTGAATTATTTCACTCCAAGCTCTTCCTGACTTGATGGTCTGTGTTGAGAAGTCTGCCGTGATTTTGATGGGTTTTCCTTTATAGGTGATCTGTTTCTTTTCTCTGATGGCTTTTAATAATCTGTTCTTATATTGAATTTCTGGGATCTTTATTATGTGTCTGGGTATGGCTCTGTTTTGTTTGTAGGTATTTGGAGTTCTGCATGCTTCATACGTCTGCATATCATTTCCTTTTTGTATGTCTGGGAAGTTTTCCTTAATAATTTCTGTGAATAGCCTTTGCAGTTCTTCTGTTTTGACTCCTGCTTCTTCATTCACATGCTTTATTCTTAAGTTATAGATCCTCTTGTCACCCTCTAGCCTTTGAATGGTTACTGCCTGCTCCCTTATTATTTTTAAGAGATCTTCCCTTTCATGATCAAACATTGCAAGCCTGTGTTCAATTTTTGATAGTCTATCTTTGGTTTCTTTCAGGCAGTTTTGCCAACTTTCTATGGAGTCTTTAGTTTGCTGGTAATCTCTTTGAATCTGCTTCATGAATTCTAGGTTTTTTTTATATTCTTCATGGAACATTTCTCTCCTTTTGTGTTCCTCCATTCTTCTGTCTGTGTCTTCTTGAGAGACGGCTTGCCTTTCTTTTATTAATCTACTTATCTCTTGTTTAACTTGAATTAATATTTCAGTTTTGATCTCGTTTACCAGGTCCCGAAGATATCTCTTTATGTCCACTGATGCTGTGTTTGATATTTCATGTTTGCTGCCCTCAATCTCTTTTATATTTACCTCTCCTGGATCAATATTCTCAGGGTTGGGGGCTGGGAGCTTTTTCTTATTTCTCCCTCTAGTCATGTTTTTGGTTCCTTCCATACAAGTGTATAGTGTAATTCCCAGCCCCTTTTCTTATTGGTTAGTGTTCTTCTGGAGCACATAGGCTAGGGGCTTTTGTTCTCTGCAGTCCACTATCAGAGGGTGAAGTGCAAGCAAGGGTAGTATACGCTGGTTCCTCCCCTTCAGGCCAGTTGACCTTCGCGGGCCTTCACTGTGTCAGTGTGCACCACCCTCAGGGAACCAATTGATTTGTGAGGGAGGACACACTGGGTCCCAGCCCAGTCCAAGCAGATTCCACCAATCTGCTCTGTGAGTGGAGTAATGAACTGAAGCCACTTCCTTGCAGAGCCAGGGCTTTCCTGCCCAACTCCAATATGTCATCTAGTTGGTTGCCCCTTTCCTGCTGGAGGGTCCCATTCCCATCACTCACTGTGTGTTGATGCTGGTCCCGAGAACTGCTGGGCTCCCCGACCTCTGACCTCAGTGTGGCTGAAGCATGAATTCATGATGCCTCTGGTTGGGTTGTGTGCAGGGTTGGGTCCGGGGAAGCCGTGCACAGGGCTGTTCAGCTCCACCCTCCGGCCGCTCAAGCCAGTCGCTTTGGTGCAGGTTCAGTCACTCAAGTGGATCTTGGGCACGAATTCAGGTGGCTCAGCCAGAGTGCAGTGCTCACTGACCTTAGCTTCTCTAATGTAGCCCCGGGACCTCGTATTCGAGCAGTTTCTTTCCCTTCAGTTTCTTCCTGGGTTGAGAGAGTCCATCTCCCTCTGTCTGTGTCTCTCCAGGGTGTATTATTCTGGCATTTGAGCTGTCTCTCTCAGAGAGCTCCATATCCTGCTAACTCTAGGTCCGCCATCTTTGAAACTTCACCTGGTTGGCATTTTAATCTATTTTTAAATCTTGAAAATTTCTTAAGTTCATGGCCCTCTAGGTGGTCATAACATAAAGTTTAGAAAGCATCATTCTGCAAAAATCCACATTTGGAATAATGCCCACCAAATAATGTTTTTCCCTTCTCTAAAAATTGTATGCTAGACATTTGCTTTATGTAGATTATTTCATTTCACCCTGTGAAAGTAACAGTTTTGTTTTACAGATCAGAATAGTTTACTGATAGATTTTGTTTTCCTCTCCAGATCTCCTCTCTGTGCTGCCCTCTTTTCAACAATGCTGTGTGCCGCAGAGAGCACAAGAGGTAGGAAGCTGTCTTTAACGGACTGCATCAATGATCTCTTTTGTCTTCTGGCTTGAAGTTCATTTAGCTGTGTGATCAGCACATCAGACAGTAGGAAAAATGTGAGTTTGTGATCTTCATTTCTTCATCTTTCTTTCTGGAGATTACCTTGGGCTGAGTGAGATTTTCCAGTGAAGAAAACAATCTCTGGTGCATGTGTATTTTGGTAATAACTCATACCTCTTTCTTCTTTAGGTCTAAAAGTATTAATGATATCCCTGGCCCCTACTTGTCCTGCTGGACACAGGACACTTAGCCATATATTCTCATTTTCCCTTTCCCTTTGTGAAGTGTCCCTTTATTAATGTTTCCATTTAGCTATGTTATTCTTCCTACTATGGTCTAAGGGTTTGTGTTCCCCAAATTCATATTTTGAAACCTAATCCCCAATGTGATGGCATTAGGAGATAGTCTTTTTTTTTTTTGGAACTGCAAATTGAACTCACAACCTCGTTCTTGCTAAGCAGGTGCTATGCCATAACCCTGGCCAGGGAGATGATGTCTTTGAAAGGTGATTAGATCATAAGAGCAGAACCAGGAATAGGGTTACTACCTCATAAAAAAAGGTATGCAAGCTGGGCATGGTGATGCATGCCTGTAATCCCAGCATTCAGGAGGCTGAGGCAGGAGGATTGTTGTGAGTTCAGGACCAGCCTGGTCTACAAAGTAATCTCAAGGCCAGCTTGAACTACATAGTGAGACTTATGTAGTGTAATTGTGACTGAAAAAGCTAAAAAGAGTATCTAGACAGATCCTTGCCTTTTCTAGTATGTGAAGATACAAAGAGAAGGTACTATCTATGAGCCAGAAAGCTGTCCCTTACCAGATGGCGAATCTTCCTTGCTTGGACTTACACTGAGAAGATGGCTATGTATGCGGAAACAGGCTCTTACCAGACTCACTACTTTGGTCTTGAGCTTCTAACTTCTAAAGGTGTGGGAAAAAAATGTCTGTTTAAGGGCTGTGGATATGGCTCAGAGGTATAAAAAAATGTCTGTTTTTTATGAGTCACACAGTCTGTGGTCTTATGTTACAGCAGCTCAAACTGATGAAGGCAGTGCAGCATTTGTCACTAGCATGATAAGGACTATTGCAAGAGGCCATTTGCCCTTTCTACTATAAGAAGAGACAGTGAGAAAGTACTAAGAGCCAGAAAGCTGTCCCTTACCAGACAGGGAATCTTCCTTGACTTGGACTTAGATTCAAATGGAAGATGATGATAGCAGTGTAGTAAAGTGGTAGACTCCTGAAAATATTTTGAAGGAATATCTGATAGAATTTTCTGAATGGATAAGACATACTGCATTAGAGAAAGAAGGAAATCGAGAGAGTTATGAAGCTATAGGCTTAGCCATTGGAAGGATGGAGCTGCCATTTAATGTGGTCAGATAGACTTCAGGAAGAGCAAGATGGAAGCTCTTGTTATATTGTTTGAAAAGTCAGGTAGATAGATGAATTGTTTTGTCATAAATGTCATAGCCTTGTCATAAGTTGGACAATGCTAGTCTGGTGTTGAGAGGGAGGTGTGGAAGTCATTAGCCCATGGATGGTTTTCAGAGCCATGGAACAGATGAATCAGCCATTGCATGAGGGGGGGGAGAGAGAGAGAGAGAGAGAGAGAGAGAGAGAGAGAGAGAGAGAGAGAGAGAGAAAAGCAAAGAGAAAGAGAGAAAGAGAAAGAGAAAGAGAGAGAGAAAAGAAAAGAAAGAAAATAGACTGTGTTTTGAGATACTTCCATATTTGGAATTTAAGAACATGGAGGAAACCGCAAACATTAGACTGGAAAGAAGGGTACAAGTCAGGTGAGTGTGGTTTCCTGGAAGTCAAGTGCAGAAAGTATATATTAGAGAAGGGACTAATTGTGTCAAATGCTACTAATAGTCACATAAGATAATGACCAAGAATTGCCTGCTGGAGATCATTGGTGACATCAAATGAAGTTCTGTTGTATGATGGGAACAAAAATCTGGAGTGGATTTGAGGATGAAAACAAAGAGAGTGGAAATATGGATAAGATGTTTTGTCTCAGCAATGTTCCTGAAAATAGATTTAGAGAAATGAGCAAAACACAAGGCATAATTTTGTTTTTAAGTGGACAAAATAGTTACATGTTTGGTATGGGAACAGTCTTATAGAGGATAAAATTTTACAACATCCATTGAATTACAGAATTTTAAGAATGTGAGCTGGGTGTGGTATTGCACACCTGTAATTCCAGCACTAGGGAGGTGGAGGCAGGAGGATCACCATGAGTTTGAGGCCAGTCTGAACTGCATAGTGAGACCTGTCTCAAAAAAAAAAAAAAAAAAAAGAAGAGAAAATGAACACTCTGAGTGTCAAAATAGTTGACTGATTTTTGTAAATCCACAAGAGTCCAATAATTGCTTGTCCTTATTGTTTATTTTCCAGTATAGTGTTAGTTTTATAAAATGAGAAAGACCTAGAATTGCCTGTGTACTTGCACATCATTACCACTCATTTTAGGGATTATTTCAGGTCTGGATTATTGATGTCATTTAACTAGTAGCCATTTAGCTGGGAATCTTTTGTAGACAGCTGTTCATAGAGTGTTGTGTATAAGAACTCTTCACTAATAACAATGACACATAAGTAATTCTCTACCCTCCCCTTTCATTACATCCTTTCTTTTCTCTTTTTTCCTTCTTTTCCTGTAATGATTCTGCCATCTGCTGACAACCTGCACCACTGGGAATTAATCCTATTATTTCCTGTTTGACTATAAATATTTCTGATAAATTATAGTATGTGTGATCAACAAATTCCCTTATGAAGTGTGTTAAGAGATCCTTTTGGTGCTGAAACTAGTAAAAGGAAGAATTTAGTTGGAGTGAAAAAGAAAGAAGAAAGGAAAAGAGAGCCAAGAGTGGGTTGAGGGTAGGCCCAGGTAGGAGTCGGGTGAGTCCTTGTTTGGTGCTGGGCAAGAAGAGAGAATGTGAGAAGCTGCATGGAAAGGTCTCAGCTTCGTTTTCATCCATGCCAGATGATGCCACTCTGCTCTATGTCTGTTAGAAAATAATTTACAACTATTTTGCCTATGATTACTTTCCCCTTTCCTCAACTGTTCATTTTCTTATCACTGCCTCTGTTTTAATCTGACTTACTACTTTTCTTTCTAGGAACCATATTAGTCCTGAACATGTGAATGGTTGAGTAATCAGAGAATTGTAAAAATATTTGAACAGAGTGACGCTTTCCAGAAGATTTACTTCTGAACAGAGGCTCTGCTCCCTTCTTGGGTTGTAAGGAAAGACATTTGAGGCAGCAGGATTGCAGGAGAAAGTGGGGTAGCTTTGTTGCTCTTCTCAAATGGATATTTCCCAGCTGATCCTCCATTCCATTCCATCTTAGCGTATCTGTGACCATTGTCTTTCTCAGTCTTGTTTCCTTTTTCCTGAGCCAGGGTTCCAAATGCATGAAAAGCTTTATGTATTGAATAAATCAAGCCCTCCCTGCTGAGCTGTCAGTAAATGGAACTGACCAAGAGAACAATCTATGTAAGTGCATCTTGTGCTGAACCAGACAGACAAGTACAATTATTTGATTGCTGGAAATTGGCACTAAATGAGGGTGAAATGGTGGGTCTGAGACTTGTTGGTGAATATTATTAATAATATAGTGTCATGCATTAATAACATAGTGTCATGTGAAACAAAGCTACACTGGTGGTGTCTGTCTGAAGTCCCATTTTAAATAACATTTTCAGGGAGCAAGGTGGTTGAGGAGATGAGCAATAAGAAAGCAAGGTATCTTTAATTACCAGCTTAGAGTTTTGGTGGAAGTTAAGAGAATATATATCATACTAATAAGATATTTGGTGGCCAGAATGAAATCTGGAATTCATCCACATCTGTCACAAAAATTGCATTACTATTTAGTTTTGCAGAATGCATTCAGAAGTTTTCATCTTTTTTTCTGTCTTCTGGACAAGTTTAAATATCATGGGAAATTAAGCAAGCAGAATTCTCTTATAGTGCTGGTGGGAGTGTAAATTGGTACCACCACTGTAGGAAGAGCCACTATCTACTAAAGTTGAAAATAAACATGAAACTTTTTTTGTTTTGTACTGGGGATTGAACTCATGACTTCGGGCTTGCCAGGTGAGTACTTATGCCACTGAGCTAAATCCCCAACAAAATGTGAAACTTTCTATTCCTTAGAAAGTTGCATTTCTATATTTCTCTTCTGTAAAAAAAAAATCATTTTTACTGTCATCCTTACAGACCTTGAAGAGAGGCTACTGGAAAAACTCCAAGAAATTCTTTCTGTCCTCAGTACTACATAATTCATTGCTTCAGCCCAGCACTACAGGCAGCTCTCCTAGTCTCCCCTCCACTTTCCTCTTCACAAATCTCCTAGTTCTATTAAATGGGGTTGATTACCAATGGTTTCCAAATAGGCTCTGAAGGCCCTTTCCCTCTGTGCTTTTAGTCAAGTCATTCTCTTTTCTGAATGCCTCCCTCCCATTTCACCTCTGTCTTTCAGTTAAATGTTCAGAGCAGTTAATCTTCTATAGTACCTTCTTTGTCCATTAAAATGGGGAGCAAGGCCGGAGATTTAGCTCAATGGCATAAGCACCTGCCTGGTAAGCACAAGATCATGAGTTCAATCCCCAGTACCACACACCACACACAAAAAAATGGGGAACAAGTATCTACAGATTTTTTATGTAAAGTACCAGATAATAAATGTTTTACGTCTTTGCAGTCACACATAGTTTCTACATTCTTTATTTTATATTCAAGTCTGAAAACCATTCTTACCTCATGGATCATTCTGAAATAGACCTCAGGATGATCTTGGTTTATAGGACAAAGTTTGCTAGCTCATAGTCCAGTGTAATCTGTCCTTTATCTGAAGTCCTATATAATTTTGTTTATGCTACACTGCCAATTGCTAAAAGTACATTGAAATTATTGATATACAAGTACTTTATATATTTGATTAATAAAAGAAATCTTATCTCATGTGCTTCTTTATTCTCTGCAAAATCTATTATAGTGTTTAAAGAGAAAGTACTGAAGATATTTTAAAATGGAAGAATAAAATATTTTTGATGTTTTCCAGCAAGAATGTAATTTATTTTCAGCTCTTCTAAGCCTTTCCTTTTATGAGGTATGTTTTCCACCTTCCCTCTGTCCATGGACCCTTCAGTAAGGCCACATGCACCCTAAATACAACTGGCATTTAGTGAGGGCATGTTGTGTTTATCCATTAAATATTGAACTCACTGAGCACTTATAATATGCAAGTTACCATTTGAGGCTCAGAAAACATCAGTAGGGAAGACAGACACAGTCTCAGCCCCTGTGGAGCTCTGTGGTGTAAGCTGGGTGTTAATATGAGCTCTCCTTGTGATGTGTCTCAACTTTTTTAATCTTAATAGTAGCATTCACCTCTTGGTTTACTAGCATGCAAGAAATAATACAAATTATAATAGAAGAAGCTGACATTTATTATATACTTAAGACAGTTATAGGTATTATCTTTGTAAGTGTGTGCAGATACATAAGGAATTTGTAAAGCAATTAACTGCATTTTGGTATTTTGTTGTCAGTCTGGGTAAACTGGTGATCATAGCTGTCACTTATATTACAGAAAAATTAAGTCTACTAGAGGCAATATTGTGATCACAAGCTAATTAAGCAACATTATATATAATAAACACAAGGATAATAATTGGTGAAGAGTTTAAAACATAGCTACTAGTAGGTGAAGAAGTAAAGATTTAATTTAAACTCTACTTGACTGCTAAGTCTGTGACTTTCTAATGTTACCATAATAATGTTAGTCATGTTGAGTTTGATTCATAGCACTAATTTTCATTAAGATTAACAAAAATGAAGCAAAACCTACAAACAAAATTCAAACTATACATATAATCAGTGGAAACAAATCAGGATATTTTGTCATTTTCCAAGAGGGAGTAACTTAATTAAATTTCTTTACATTTCTTATTCCTTATTGCATGTCTCCAAATGCATATCTCACACAAAATCCATTGCGAGAGAAAGCTCTTAAATTCTTTCCCAATATTGTTTGCCCAGCTCTTTTTTCTTATCACCATTCCTTAAGCCATTTCATGCCCTTGCAGTCAGTTTGTCCATCAGAGTGTTCACCCATTCCTTTATTCTCTCACCCTGCAATACAATGTGGGAGGTTAAATTCTAGGATAGCCGCCAAAATTCCCACAGAGTGGTATACACCCTCCATATTATTACAGATCCTCAACTGCAGTTTGGAACTATGGAAATGGTAAGATAGTCATCCCTTTGCTTAGATTACATAATATAGTAACAGTGTGAGATAGTCACTTTTGAAGATTGCTGTAATTTGTCTATGACACCATCATAGCAGACAGGAGTGAGCATCTCTTGCTTGTTTTGAAGAAGCTGTGCTGTAAGAGTCATATGCCTAGGATAGGCAGTGATCTCTAGGACCTGACTGCCGGTAAGAAAATGGCGACTTCAGTTCTGTAACTGCAAGGAGCTTAATTCCACCAACAACCTGAATTTAGTTGCAAGAGTCTCAGATCAGATCACACCTTGATTTGTGAGATTCTGAATAGAAAATCCAGCTATATCTCGCTGAAATACTTGACCTACAGAAACTATGAGATAATAAATGTTGTTTTAAGCTAGTACATTTGTAATAATTTATTACACAGAGCAAACCAATATGTTGACAAATCAATATGTGGACATTAAGTTGGTTTCTGCCAGGTGACAGACCACACGTGACTGAACAGCTAGTAATTCAGACTTACAAGATAGTTCACTTTAAACACTTATTATGTGATTTTTGGTAATTTTTTTATGATCTTGGGAAGACTTTACCCTGAGTTACACTTCCGGTTCTGTTTTGTTTTCTGTTTTGAGACAGGGTCTTGCTAATTTGCCCAGGCTGGGCTGGAACTTTGGATCCTCCTGCCTTAGCCACCCAGAGCACTGGGATTACACCATGGAAATTCCTTTAGCAATATTTTCCATGGTTTGATTGCGAGGTGCTAGAGTGTGTAGGCAACAGCAGAATCCTGGTTAGGGGTGGGCACAGTGCAGTGCTCTCTCTACTTCCTGTGCCCTTTACGCACAAACCGAAACTCACATGGTCAGAAGTTACGTGTGCTTGTGGGAGTTGGTGAGTAATACAAGCTCAACTATCCTACTAGCTTTATGTCTATGTTGCCTTCTTTTAAAAAATGTGATAACAGACCTGGGATTTAGCAAAGTACCTGCCTCCTCAGTGCAAAGTCCTGAGTTCAATCCATGGTACCAAAAAAATGTTATAACAAAAATATTAAAAAGAAGTTTTGTTAGTATACACATAACTATATTGTATCTTTTATACGTGGTCTAAGACAGTTCTCTTTGCTTAGTGTGGCCCAAGCAAGCCAAAAAGCTGGACACTCATGTTTTAGAGAATAAGGTCTAAGAACATTTAGGGGAAGAGTCACTCTAATTTCTCCTCATCCCCCATTATATGGAAAAATTATTACCAGGGAATGTGTCATCCTTTATCAGAATAGTGGCTCCCTATATAAACAATAGTGGCCCTCTAAACCTATGCCCTATAATTTTATACCAATGCTGAGTAAAGGTTTGTGTAGTTTATGAAGTCTCCCAAGTGGCTGGGATGTGCTTTGGGTTGAACACTTTACGGTAATTTCTTAGGGACTCTTTTAAACTGGGCCTGCCGTCTTCTCTGGATTAGCTCATTTCTTGATCTTATTTTATTGAGTTAAAAATGTTAAGGCACCAAAAGGCAGAGGTCTTTGAGAAAATTTTCACTTTCCCCTTTTCCTTATAAAATTCAGTGCCAGACAATACACCTAACTAAAGGTGGATTTTTCAATTTTCAAATTAGTTCTGGGTTCCAAGGAAAGCTGTCATTGTTCTCTAGGAGGTTGTAAGTGGATAATAGGATATATCCACGTGTTACAGACCAAGGGGTCTGCTGTGTGAGGGAGGTGTTGGTGGAGGTAATAATGATTGTGTAGTGGCTCCTTTCCAAGTTTTTTTTAATGAAAAAATATTGTAGTCTAAATATCTAAATAAAACTCTTCTCGTTGGTTGAAGACAAAAAGGGACGTGTTTCTGTTTCTTTTTTTTTTTTTCTATCGATGTTCATTAGAAATTACATTGATTTTTTTTTTTTTTTGGCTTTGATTTGGGGAATCAGGACTCCAACCAAGGGCTAAACTCATGCCGGGCAAGAGTCACTGATTTATAATGTTAAGACAGTTTTACATTCCTCAACTTGATCATGATATATTTATTTTTTAAGTTTCGCTGGATTGGTTTGCTAATGTTTTATTTAGCGTTTGTATCTAAATGTTTATGTGTGATACTGGCCTATAATTTGCCTTTCTCATAATGTCATTTTTAAAGTTGATCCAAAACTTGAACTGGCCTCATAAAATTGATTGAGGACTGTAGTAGGGTAGAAGACCATTCGGCCTCCTGTGATACTCATGCCCAGTCCTCGAACCTGTGAGTGTCATATTATTTGGGAAAAGGTTCTTTGTAGATTGTAATTAAATTACAGATCTTGCAGAGAGATTATCCAAGTGGACCCTATGTGCCTTCACAAATGTCCTTGTGAGAGAAAGGCACGAGGGAGATTTTACATGGAGGAGAGGAGAAGGCAAGAAGAGACTGTATTGATGCAGCCTAAGAGAGAGCAATGCGGGCAGCCAACAAAAGCAGGAAGGAGCCAGGAAGAGTTTCTCCCCTGAGCCTGCAGTGGTGTAGCCCTGTGAACACCTTGATTTCTGCCTTGGAGGCTGATATTGTACTTCTGGCATCAGACACCATAAAAGAATAAACTTATGTTGTTTAAAACCACCCAGTTAGTTGTAATTTTTTTTTTTTTTTGGTACCAGAGATTGAACTTGTGACCTTGCGCTTGCCAGGCAGGCACGTAAGCCACGTGAGCTAAATCCCCGGCCCAGTCGTAATTTGTAATAGTAACTTTTTATGGCAGCCATAGAAAACAAATACATGCCATGCCCTACCCCCATAGAAAAACTTGTGAAAAATTATGTTAGTTTTCATAAAGTGGTAGAATTCACCAGTGAAAGCCTCTTTTTAGGGAATGTTTTAATGTGTGGGCTTAAATTCTTAAACAGTTATAGAAATGTTGATATTTTATGTTTCTTCTTGGTAAATTACATTTTTGGGGATTTTTTCCCCTTTAATTAAAATTTGAGGCCATGCTGGAACTTAGGGCACCGAGCCAACCAGTAAGCTGCCTGCCGCCCTGGAGAGTGACTGTGGTGTGGGGAGCCACGGCCACCCCAGGGCGGGGAAACCAGAAGCAAGAGCGTCTCCTGAGATCCGCGCCATGCTGGAACTTAGGGCGCCCAGCCAACCAATAACCAGCCTGCTGCCTACCGGGTCGCGGGCTTAGAATCAAACATACCACACAACCCCCCCCCCCCTTAACAATTGGGATCTAGGGATCTGGGTATCTCTTAGGAGGTGACCATATTTGGTACAGCAAGTGGGGGAGTTTCCTTCTACTATCTCTGAAGGCAGATATTTTTATCGCCGTTTTGCTTTGTCCTGATTAATGGTGTTGCTCTATTCAATACTGTGTTGATGTGTTCTATAATGTTGTGTATTTCTTTGATTTTGCTCTACCTAGTAGAAGAACAACTATTGTGAAGAC
>PVJX010023137.1:0-29663 GCA_004027295.1 Dolichotis patagonum | reverse complement strand
AAAACTAGACTCAATGCCTATCACCATGTACTAAACTAAAATCCAAATGGATCAAAGATCTAAATATTAAAACAGAAACACTAAATCTGTTGGAAGACAAAGTAGGTAAAAATCTTGAAAACATAGAGGTAGGTGGAGAATTCATGAACAAGAATCAAACCACATGGGAAATACTTCCCAGAATCAATAACTGGAATCACGTCTTATTAAAGAATTTCTACATGTCAAAAGAAATCTCCAGCAGAGTGAAAAATCTTAGTGAGCTGTCCCTCAGATAAAGGACTTCTGTCTAGAACTTATAAAGAATTTTAAAAAAATTAGACCCTTGAAATTCAAAGACCCAATCCAAAAATGGGCATCCGAGATGAATACAAAGTTCTCAGATGAAGAAAATACCAATGGCAAATGAATACATGAAAAAATGCTCATCATCATTAGTCATTAGAGAAGTGCAAATTAAAACCACACTGAGATTCCATCTCAATCCAGAAAGAATAGCCAGGATAAAGAAAACTACCAACAACAAATACTGGAGAGGGTGCAGGGAAAAAGGAACTCTTCTGCACTGTTGGTGGGAGTGTAGACTGGTGCAACCACTGTGTAGCTCAGTCTGGAGATTTGAAAACATCATACCACAGTGATATATGTGCACCCATGTTTAGAGTGGCACAATTTGTAATAGCCAGATCTTGGAAACAACCTAAGTGCTCATTAACTGAGGAATGGATTAAAAAGTTGTGATATTTTTATACAATGGAGTACTACTCAGCTATGAAGAATGATCACATTGAGATATTTATAAATAAATGGATGCAACTTGAGACCATACTCATTGTTCATTTTCTGTTATTTTATTCAGAATGCCCTATAATACTTTCATTCTCTTGAATGGTTTTATACTATTTTGTTATGTTTGATATTATTGTGTGTGAAACTATGCTCAACTATTTCAAAGAAAGAGACTTTATGGTAGCTACTGTTAATATCTGGTTGTCTTATTGTAAAGTGCTGTGTTGCTTACATTGTTCTGTTCTGATCTGCTTTGTTCTGTCCTCTTTTGTTTTATTCTCTTTAAAATAAAATTTTTAAAAAAGAAAATGGAATCATACAGTAATATAACCATTTGAGACTCAGTTCTTCCACTAAGCACAGTGCCTTTGAGATTCATCTGTGTTGTATTTATCAATAGTTTGCTCCTTTTAATTTTAAAGTTATATTCCATAGCATGGATATACTAGTTTGTTTATCTATTCAGTTCTTGAAAGACTTATTTCCAGAGTTTAGTCATTATAAATACAGAAGCCATGAAAATTTGTGTGCAGACTTTTGTGTGTCAACATTATTTTTGTTTGGTAAATCCAATTTGTAAGAAGGAGATTTGTATGCCAAATGGTAAAACTTTATATTAAACTATCAAAATATTTTAAGATGTTCATATTATTTTGCATTTCCATCACATATGCATGAAAGTTGCTTCACATTTTTGCCAATATTTGGCAATTACTTTTATTATTATTATTGAACTATCCTATTAGATACTTAGTAATATCTTATTGTAGTATTATGTATATTTCTCTATGGCTAATGATTTTGAGCATCTTTTCATGTGGCTATTTGCCATCCACATATCCTTTTGGTAAAATACAGTTTTCATTCAGGCTACAAGATTGAGGCATGAAAAACATGATCAAACAATCATACAATGAAAGCACAAACTGTTCTTTTTGATAAACTAACAGATTAGTAGTATAGTTGTCTATTTTGTATATGAGTATATATATACATACATACATATACATGTATACTTATATACATATAATGTTTTCCCTTCTTCCTTATGTCCTTTCCCCTATCAATATGTAGTACATTAACTAGTCTTAATTGCCTATGTTTTGAAATTCTGTATTGTTTCTATTCTTTTTTCTATTTTGCTTTTCAAAATAAAAGAATACAGTATTTATTCAATTTTTTGGTTTTTTTAATTGTTTTCTGGCTGCTAAAAGTTGAAAGTTCTTTATATATTCTAGATTTGCAAATTTTCCTTCAGACTGTACTTTGTCTTTTCTTAGTAGTGTTTTTCATGAAGCAAAATTTTAAAATTTCTATAAATTCTAGTGATTTATGGGATCAAGATTTTGGTTTTTATCTAGGAATTCTTTACTCAATTCTAAGCCAGTAGCATGATATGATTTTGTTTCCATAGATCATGTTGGATTTCTTCCATTAGTGTTCTGTTGACTCCCTTTCTCTCTTTCTTTCTCTCTCTCCTTTATCTCTCTCTCTCTCTCCATATGCATAATATATGTATATATATTCTACACATTATACACTTTTTTCTGCACATACTTTGTTAGGTATATACCTAAGTATTTTTTAGCTATCACGAATGGTATTATTTTCTTGATTTATATGTTCAATTATTTTTTATTGAAACAGAAATATGATTGGTTCTTGTGTGCTGACATTGTATCCTATATCCTCTATAAACTACTTAGTTTGGAAACTTTTTTGTAGATTTCATGAAATTTTCTATGTAGAAAATAAAATCACCTATAAACAGGGATAGTTTTGTTTTCTTTACTCCAAATTACATGATGAATTTTATATATTTTTTTCCTTATTTCACTGGGTAAGTCTTCTAGTTCAGTGCTGAGTAGGAGTGTTCAAATTGGATATCTTTGCTTTATTCCCAATTCATGTAAAATAATCTTTAACACTAAATTCAATATTTATTGTATGATTTTCATCCCTGCCTTTTATTAGGTTGATGAAATTACCTTATATTTCTAGTTTGATGAGAGGTATTAGCAAAAATGAATATTGGACTTTGTCAAATGTTATTGTTTCATATATTACATAAATGGTATTGGTCTGTAGTTTTCATTTTTTCTTTCTTGCAATGTTTCTACTTAGCTTCTGTAGCTGAATATCCATTTATCAATTCAGACATTTTTAATCCTTGTGTTGTTTATCCTTTATTCTTTCTATTTTCTTTTTCTGAGAGTTTTGTAAGTGTACATTATTCCCTTTCATCTATTTTCATGTAGCAACTTGTTATCATAGTTTGCTAGAGGTGTCGCAGCCAAATACTGCAGACTGCGTAATTTACAGAAGTGATTTTCTTATATTTTTCAAGCTGGAAGTCCAACATTCAGGGGTTGACAAGTTTGATTACTGAGGCCTCTCTTGTGATTGCTATCTTCTCATAGTTATTTTCCAATAGTGACTTTCTCATAGTTTTCAAAGCTGGAAGTCCAACTTAAGGGGTTGACAAGTTTGATTTCTGAGTCCTCTCTTGTTGTTGCTATCTTTTCTCTGTGTCTGCACACGGTTAATTCTCAGTTGTGTATTGTTAAGTTGTAATCCCCTCTGATTAAAAACAAAATGATCATAGTGGACTAGGTCATACCTACATGACCTCATTTCATCTCCATTACATCTTTTGAGATTCTACCTCCAAATAGAAGAATAGTTTAGGTTACAAGGGGCTAGAACTTCAAAATATGAATTGAAGGTGGAGGCATAATTCAGCTTATAGCACCATTTCTTTATTTTTCAGTGTTGTATTATATTTGGTTCTTTCATAAATCATCGTTATTTAGATTTAGATATATACCACCTACATAATTAACCTATTTGAAGAATGCAATTTGATGAATATTAGTATATTCACAGTTATACAATTGTCATCACGATAAAAAATGACAGTACTCCAAGCTACTGTTGTTTTTCCCCCTCCCTCAGTGCTGGGAAACACTAAGCTACTTTCTGTCTCTATTGACTTACCTATTCTAAAATTTTCATATATATATCGAATTATATCCTCTGTGCTTTTCATAACTTTTCAGTTACCATAATGTTTTTAAGTTTCATTTATGTTGTCCCATGCATCTGCACCTGTTCTTTTTTTTATTGCTGCATAATATTTCATTGTATGGATATTTTACGTGCTGTTTATCTAATTATCAGTTGATGGGCATATTGCTATTTTACTTCATGGATATTATGAATAATACTATTAAATTTGTATATGTTTTCATTTGGGGGAGTACATAACAATGACATTATTTTGTCATATGGTAAGTCTATGCTTCACAATTGGAGAAACTACCAAACTGATTTCCAAAGTACTGTACATTTTTTATTCATATCAGCAGTACTTAAAGATTTTGCTGTACCATTTTCTCCCCAGCATATGTTATCTGGCTTTTTGATTCTAGTGACCATAATGGATGTGAAGTGGTATCTCACTGTAATTAATTTTGATTTGTATTTCTCTGATAACTAATGATTGGAACCATCTTTTATGTGCTTAGTGGTGATATTTTTTTCTTCTATTCATATAATAGTGTATATTGATTGGTTTTCATAGGCCAGACCAGTGCTAATTCCTGGTCTTATTCCTGCTGTTTGTGATGTATAATTCTTCATCTATAATATGGAATTAGTTTGCAAGTATTTTTGTTCATGTTTTTTGCATGTATATTAATAAAAGATACTGGTTCGAAGTTTTCTTTTTGTGATTTCTTCGTGTGGTTTTGGGACTGTGGTAATATTGGCCTCATTAAATAAGGTTAGAAGTGTACTCTGTTTTGTAATTTTTTGAAAGAGTTGATGAAGGATTAGTACTATTGTTTTCTAAGTATTTAATTAAGTCCATTATTAAAGCCCTCTGGGGCTGAATTTTGTGGCTAGCTTTCAAATTATTAATTCAGTTACTTTATTTCCCATGATTCTAGTCAGATTATTTAGTCAGAATTGTGTATCTTTTCAGGAACTGGTCCATTTCAGTTAGCTACCTATTTTGTTGACATGTAGTTGTTTATAGTAAGGAATACTATAATCTTTATAATCTTTATGTATCTGTATGGTTGTAGGTAATTTATTCTCTGTCATTCTTGGTTTTAGTAAGTCTCAGTCTCTCTGTCGTTCACTCTGTCTCTCTCTGCCTCTCTCTTTCTCTCTCCTCCTCCTCCTCCTCCTCCTCACCAGTTTAGCTAATGATCTACCAATATTGTTATTTATTTCAAAGAACCAACTTTTAGTTTTATTGATTTTCCTTATTTTTTTCTATTCTCTAGTTTATTAATTTTTTCTCTAATCTTATTTTCTTCCTTGAGTTTGCTTCGTGTTTTGCTTAGTTTCTTTTTTCTAGCTTCTAGTGGTGGAAGTTTAGGCTATTGATTTCATATCTTCTTTACAGGCAACTTGCAGTTATAATGTAGGAATTTATTATTATAAACATCCCTCTTTACATTGTTTTAGGAACAGTTCCTAAATTGTGGTGTGTTTTGTTCTTGCTTTCATTCATATCAAGGTATTTTCTAATTTCCTCTGTAATTTTTCCTTTTACCTACCAGTTACTTAGAACTGTATTCTTTGATTTTCACATATTCTTGAATTTAAATCACATTGACTTCTATAATTTTTAAATTTTTATTTAATTATGGATATGGAATATATTTCATATGGTGCTGGTGCTTTTAAATTTATTGGTACTTGTTTTATGGACCAAGGCATGGGCTGCTCTAGAGACTGCTCTGTGTATCGTTGAGAAGAATCTCAATCCTGTTATGGTTTCCTGGAGTGCTCTACTGATGTCTGTTATGTCCAGTTGATTTATAGAATTGTTCCAGTTTTCCATTTTCTTTTTGATCTTCTGCTTACTTGGTCAATATATGTTGAAAGTTTCCACTGAAGTCTCCAACTAACATTTTTGCCTTGCCTATTTGTGTCTTCAATTTTGTCAATTTTTGCTTTGTATATTTTGGGACTGTATGGATAGGTGGATCTTGGTTTTCTTAACATGATATATTTTTCCTGCTTATATTCATTATTTTGTAGTTTTAATCATACTCAGTTTGTCATTTATATCTTAGAGTCTTGTTATCTAATGTTTTTGAACATCTAATCCTACTGTTCATGACCTTTGTTGATCTCATAAATTAAATACTTTTCTCATGTTTTAAAAGTTTTTATTGTCAGTGTAAATTTAAAGGATTTTTCTCCATAGGTAACTTCGGCAGTTTGGATTGAAGTTATGTTGCTCTAAATTGATTTTTCTTTTGCATCTGTCAAAGGTCCAAGTCCATCACTAGACTGTGACCATGTTTTATGTATATTTGTAATATGGAGAGGACTTGCAGAAAGCTTAAATTTGGCTTCTAAAAATCATAGTCTGTGAGACACCTGTTTCCCACTGAAAAGTCAGATGAGGACAAGCAAACCTCCTGTGCTTCTGTTTTGATATTTTCTAATCTATCCTTTTGTAGGATGTGAAGCATTTTAGAAACTAGCTTTTATACAGAAGTTTCAGATCTATTCCTCATCATAAGCAGGATCAAGACCTCATTTCATTTCCCCACGAAGTCATTAAAACCAATATTCTTTAGTTACTGAGACCAAAAAATACCTCCAGGGATCTATAGGATCAGCTCAGGTTTCTTGGTTTTAGTTTTTTCTTTGTTTCTGACATCTGGGGATTTTCTTTTTTGGAACTGAAACTATTCATGTGTTACGATGCCCATAAATATTTTAGACAGCATCTTTAATGGGTTTTCAGTAATAAAAGTGAAGTGGCTTGCTTTTTTGGAAAATAAGATTGCATTAATAAAAGAAATGTAAGTCACAATGAGAGAAATAGAAAATCACCTCATCACTATAGCAGTAACTGTGGCAGGCCAGACCCACGGATAAGTATCTCTCTAGACAAAGAGGGACACAGTCAAGCTTTCTTTGCTGACAAGGAATACACATTCTGTTCATTTATTTCACTCTATATAGCTCTTTCTGCAGAATTCAGAATTCCTCTGAAGAGGCCCAATGTTTATAAAATAAACTGTTTATTTTCTTTCATCACCAAGAAAATGCTGAGTCTGGTCATGCACATGGGAAAGATGTATTTTCTCGTTCCCAAAAGAGAAACATTCATGGCCAATTCTTGTAATAAGCCAAGATGCTATTCTCACTGATGAGGAAGACATTATTGAGAACAATGGCAGAAATTGCTACCTTGGTGGGCATGGATGCAGGTCTTATATTCCAGGTAATCTAGATCCCATGGAATATAGTCCAGAAGCTGGATATGACTACTGATGACAAGCTTGTCTATGTTGGTAGAGACATGGAACAGTTTTCTCAAAGTGATCACTGGATTCAGACAGCTCCAGAGATAAGACATAAAGTCTCTTCCTGGGAGAAGTTCTTTTGTGGACAAGGCCACCAAACACAGACACTGATCCAAGTAAGGATATTTGAAAAACTTAACATGATCTGATTAGATCCATAGTTTTCTAGGCAGCTACTGAAGCAAAAGATTCATTGAATGATTTGTCCAAATGTTCTTTTTTCAATAAGATCACCAGGTACTGTAACTCCTCAGTTTCTGAATAAAATTAATGTATACTCTGATTCCTCTGGGGAGATCAGATATTACCAATAAGGATCACTATTAATTATGATATTAACTGGTGGTAGTAGCAGATACTTTTTACAGGTTAGGTATGTTCATTCTGGTCCTAAGTTTTAGCAATTTAAATTTTGTCATTACAATTGGATTTTATGAAACACTTTCTCTTCATATTAAGGTGACGGTTTGGCCTTTCTCTTCTTTATCATTTACCAAGCAAGTGTTCCTGGAATGCAACTTGATCAAAATGCAATTACATTTTGTGTGCATTTCTTTAATGGTGTTATTACTTTTTTTTAGTTTCTTTTCATCTAAGTCATGCATAATATCTATCAGCCAGTTTTTTTCCTTAGAATGCCTTTATATGAATTTGATGTCAAGCTTATGTTAGCCTCATGAAATGATTTGTGAAAACTTTTTCTTTGAAAATGTTCTATAACTAAAAAAAGTAATATTACTAGAAGTTTGTCAATTTATTAGCCTTTTTTAAAAAACCCAGTTGATACAATTATTAAAAGTATCCATTATATTCTTTTTTGTTTCACTAATTACCACTCACATATTTTCTTTCTATTGCTTTTACTGTTATCTTCTGATTCCTTTTGTGATCTATAAATTGGATGCTTAATTCATTTGCTTTCATTTTGTCTTATCTTACTTTTCTGTATTTGTCTTTTGCTATAGATACTGAGTTAGCAATCTGTCCCAAGCATTTATACATACTATTTTTGGAATCAAAGTATCAATTATTAGCAGAGTTAATGTCAAATATTCCATAATGGAATTGTTTTTATTAATTTCTTCTATTATGCTACCATTTCTTGGTTTGTATATTTTTGAGACTTTATTATGGGATTAAACAGATTAATTTTCTTTACAAAGTAAAGTTTTTGTCAACTTTCAGAAGCCATCCATACAACTTCATCATTAATTTGAGTCAAACATTTAAAAGATCACTACTAATTCTTCATAAACTCTTCCAAAAAAGTAGAAGAGAAAGAAACATTTCCTCATTCATTTTATGGGACTAGTATTACTCTGGTTCCTACACCAAAAAAAAAAAAAATCACAAGAAAAGAAAACTATAGATAAGTATTTCTTATGGATAGGGTTATAAAAACCCTCAAGGAAATACTAACAAACTGAATCCAGCAATATATTATAGGAACCAAACTGCAACTACAGGATTGATTCCAGGAAGGCAAAGCTAGTTTAATATCTGAAAATCTATTAATGCAATGCATTATTTCATTATAAAAAGTAACATGATCTTCTCATTAGATGCAAAAAAAAAAAGCACTTGTCAAGTGCTAACACCATTTCATGACAAAAAGATGTCCAAAAAACAAGGAATAGAACTTACTCAGCCTGATAAAGACCATCTACAAAAAACCCACAGCTAAATCATGAATAAAAGACTAGATGGATTCCCCCTAAGACAGGATAAGTAAGAGTAAGATAAAGATGCCCACTCTCACCACTTCTATGATAAGACCAAATAAATAAAAAACAAATACCCAAAAAACCCATATTAGAAGGGAAGCAGTAAAACTATCACAGTTCACTACTACAGAAAAATCTTAGTGAATCTATTATAAAACTATTACAACTAATAAATAAGTTCTTTCTTTTTAAAAAATATCTTTCTCTCTCCTAGTATTAGCAGCAAACTATTTTCGTTATTCTTTGTCTCAAAATTCCTTAATTTCACTTCTGGACTTGAAAGATTATTCTACTGGCTATAATAATTTTCAGTTGACACTTTCACCCAGAACTATAAAAATATTATTTTAGTGTTCTGAGTTTTCTTTTCCCTCAAAAAATATCAGTAGTCATTCTATTGCAACTAACCTATCTTTTCTGTCTACCTCTTTTTACTATTGTCTCTTGGTCTTCATTATGAAATTTTACTAATATTTTTATACTGTTTGGCTTCCTAAATTTGAAGATTAGCATTTTTCATCAATTTGGAAAGAAATTTCTGCCATTAAATTTATAAATAATACTTTTTTCTGTATTTTCTTCATAAGTTCTATCACATACTACAATTAGATATATGTTTGAACTTTTCACTTGCTACTCTGTTTTTAACTTTTCACTTTTCTTTATCATTGTGCAATATTCTGAGAAATAATTTTTGTATTACCTCATTCACATTATCTCAACTATATTTAGCTTTCTATTTAACATCTATACAGTTTTAATTTCATTTTGTATTTCTAGAAATTCAACCTGATACTATTTCAAACCAAACAACTTAATAGTCCTTTGTTCCTTCCTCATGCTTTCAATATTTTCTTTTATTCAGAAAGATATTTTTAGAATATATATTTATTCTGTCTCTGGTAATTTCAATATATGCTGTCATTGCAGGTAGTATGCAGTTTGTTTTTTTTGCTTTTTTCTTGTGGAAATATTCTTTCCCTTGTGCTTTCTGTGTTTTGATTAGAAATACACAAATGTTCTTCAGCTGTGCACTTAAAAGTTATTTTAAAATATAATATAATATGGTTTATGTATTTGGTTTCATGAGTATTTCTGTAGTTATCTAGTCTAAAATAGTGTTAGAAACAGAAGTCTAATATCCTTTTATCTGACAATCTTATGTCAATTATTTCAGGCATACCTTTTAAATATAGTTTTTCATGTTTTTCTTTTATCCCATTAGAGATATCTTAATTCAATACATGTAATGTACATCTGAAAAATTTTGTTATACTGCTAATATTTTATACTTCTTTTTTATGTTTCTTTTTTCTTTGATTAATTTTAGCAATTTTGCTTCAGACTTCCTTGATATTGTTGGGAATATATTTTAGAAATTTGTATTTATTTTGTTCACTGATATTTATGCTTGTTTATCAAAACATATTTACTCTTTTTTTTTACATATTTTACTCTTTCTGTATAAGGCAAAAGATATATTGATGTATACCAACATATCCTACAGTTTCAAAGGATAATTATCCTTTTAGATGAAGTGCTTTTATTTTTATATTATGCATTTTTTCTATTTTTTCATTTCCAGTGCTTATATGTTTTATTCATTATTTAATACATTGGCTAGCACCTTCATTACAATGTTTAAAAGATGTAATATTTATGGGCAATTTGTCTTGCTCTTGGTCTCAAAGGCAAACCTTTCAATACTCTTCAATTGCATGTGTTGACACAGAGTGTGAAGCAATGTACACTCCCATATGCTAGCGGTAGAAGTATGAATTCATACAACTGTTTTGCAAATATGTACTCATCAACTGTTAAAATGCAAGACCTATCTATTCTCTTAGCTAGAAAATCCGACCTTAGATATACACTCAACAAAATCCCATGTACATATACAATAGGAAGCTTAAGAATATTTCATAGCTGTACCACTCAGAAATAAAAAATAAGAAATGATCCAAATTTCTATCAGCAGTAAAACTTGTAAATTGCTACGTAGAGATATAATGACTTGTGTATTGATTTTCTACTGTACATAGCAAATCAACATAGAACTTAATGACTTTTTTTGCTTACAATTTATTTATATATTTTATTTTAAAGAGAAAAGAATAAAAATAAAAGAGTTTCAAAACAGGTTAGTAGGAGAGCTACAATAATTAACACATTGTGTGTTGTTGTCTTCATAGTAGTTATTCAGGATACAAGATATAGACATGATATCTTGCCCAAACAATATTAGCACAAACCTTTCTTTGCAATGAACTCAGAGAAACTAGCTTTATAACTGTCTTAACTATTTCATGTATGATTGTGCTTTCTTTTCCCCTTTTTTCCTTTACCATTTCCTTCATCACAGTTTGTCTTTTCTTTGGAACAATTTCTTCTCAATTCATAATATCTATCTATTGTGTATTTTGGCTCTTATTTACTCATTCACTTTCTCACACTAGTAAGACAATACGATGTTTACACTTGCATGTCTGATTTATTGCACTGATGAGTATGGTGTCTAGTTTCATCCATATACTTATAAAAGTCTCCAGTTTATCCTTTTTTATGGCTCAGTAGTACTCCACATCTTTTTTATCCATTCCTTGATTGATAGGCATTTGGGTTGTTTCCAAGATTTAGCTATTGCAAATTGTGCTGCTATATACAAAGGTGCACATATAACACTGTAGTATGATGTATGATGTTTTTAATTCTTCTGAGAAGATATCCAGAAAGGGAATAACTGGTTTGAATGGGACCTCTAATCCTAGTTTTTAAAGAAATCTCCACACTGATTTTCACAGTGATTGCACCAGTCTGCAATCCTATGAACAGTAGAAAAATGTTCCTTTTACCCTGCAGTCCTACCAGCATTTGTTATC
The DNA here is from genome assembly GCA_004027295.1 of Dolichotis patagonum. NCBI lineage: Eukaryota > Metazoa > Chordata > Mammalia > Rodentia > Caviidae > Dolichotis > Dolichotis patagonum. The sequence continues at coordinate 17,933 of PVJX010023137.1, read as the reverse complement.
AGTTGATTTTTTTTGATTATAGGATTATAACCATCTTTCTGGGGTGAGATTAAATCTCAGTGTTGTTTTAATTTTTCACCTCTTGAATTAATGATGTTGAGCCAATGATGTTGAAATTTTTAAATGTGTTTATTTGTCATTTGTATTTCTTCATCTGAGAAATGTGCATTAATCTCAGATGCCCATTTTTTGATTGGGTCTTTGAATTTCAATTTTTATAAGTTCTAGATGTAAGTCCTTTCTTTAAGGGACAACTGGCTATATTTTTTTCTCATTCCATGGGATATCTATTCATTCTGTTGGTGATTTCTTTTGTTGTGCAAAAGCTTTTTAATAAGGTGAGATCCCATTTGTTGATTCTTTATAGTATTTCTCTCGCAGTCTGGGTTTTATTCATGAAGTCTCTGCCTACCCTTATGTCTTCAAGATTTCTACCTATTTTCTCTTCCAGTGAATGTAGTGCTTCTATTTTAATATTTAGATCTTTGATCCATTTTTACTTTAGTTTAGTGCGTGGTGATAGACATAGGTCTGATTCTTCCCTTCCTCCATTGACCCAGGATGGCTCAGCTGGTGAGAGAAGTCTGAGATCGGCCCCTCCCTCCCTCCACCAGCAGCACTCAGGGCTGGAGACCTGCAGGAATGCCAGCGACACGGTAGGGCCCTGGAGAAGGCACACACGATGGACAGGTGGATCCAGTGGAAATATCCCGTGCAACATTAGCAATACGAGCCAGCAGATGATCTCCAACCTTTCTTTTTGTTTTATTCTACTTCTCTTCCTCTCTTTGGTTTTGTCTATCTTGCTTGACTTTATGATACTTTCAAGTAAACATTGTCTCTTTTCTTTCTGGTTCGCTTCAAAACTCCTAGGCCTTCTCTTCCAATCCTTCTCTCTTGTGTGCGACAATTACCCAAAACCTGGATAATCATCCTATGCCCTCTGAACTTGCTCTACTATATTCCACACCATTCATCTCTCCATCCTATACTCTGTCCTCCTGAACAACTCCCTCCACACACACACAAACACACAACAAGATAAAATCGCTAATACATAGAAAATCATTGCATACAAGTTCCTGATACAAGTTGGATTATATTGTATTTCTGTAGACCTTCCTCCTGTGGTTATAGATATCAAGCTAATAGTTACCACAGTTTGTTAGGAGCCAAGCTGTATTTGAGTCTATTGCTATTGCCAACTGAACTACTTTAACCAGGGTGTCACACATGCTGTAACCAGTTTATCCATCTGTATGACAACACTGTGATTGTAAGGGTTTGTAACCATCACCATAATCTAGCACCAAAGGAACTAAGTCAAATAGATTGCATTTCTTTCTCTGAATAAATATTTTTAAAATTTACAACAAGTTTCATAATTATATTCTCCTTGATTAGACAAACTTTCTAAGTTTTACTGAGTTCATCTACTCACCCTCATTAATATTTTTTATAATGGATGCTGAGGACTGTTGCCTAGATTTTCTCCTTCAGGTCTGAAGTATGTCTTCCTTCCACTGCCAGATTTGTTGCAACCAATAGCTGTATTTCTCCTCAGGCATTGCCCACATCCAAGGTTGAACCCTTTACTAAGAAGTAGCTTATGATATAGAGGTACAAAGTCCTGATTCCCTTGCCACAATTTAGGACATATCTGAAAGTCATCCTGGCTTATAGCTCTCCATAGGACTGGCTAGGTTTCCTGTTGCAACTGTATCTCAGTTCAACTTTTCCCTCTATGTCTGTTTTTCTCGCTCTCTTACTAACCTTATTCTCAAAAGCACATTTCAATAAACTACCTGTGTTCAGATCTCATCTCAGAGCTACAACACCAAGACTGTCCCTGTGGTATTCTGCATCCTGAGTGAATGTTATCTATCTAACAATTTGATTAAAATTTGTATCACCAGATTCACAGGCTATGTGAGGTCTAGTGAGCTGTTAATGCACATTTAGACTCGTGGGTAAAGAAGTATTACATGCCTTCAGTCAGACCAGTGCATGTGAAGTGTCTCTAACATGTCTAGGACTTTTGTTCCAGTTCAGGTCCAGGAACCATCACTTTGAGGTCTATTTATTATCAAATGCACAGTTCCTGACTATATCTAGGCAGGAGAAAATTTTGATTGTGTTTTCATTCATAAAGCCATGTCTCTTCCAAAGCTGTTTGTGTTGAAATAATGCAGATCTTCTTGACTTTGAAGCTCCTTAACACCTTTATGTAAGATTTGTTTTCATTACTCCTGATGCTACAGTATCCAGAGCTGCTTCTAAATACTATTTTTTAAGGGTTCTCAAAGACTTTTATGGTCTCTTATTTTCACTTTCCAGAAATGAAAATCTGTCTTAGAGTGTGAAGGAAAATGTTAATGATAATTTATTTCCTGCTCACGTTAAGTTTACACTTTTAGAATTTGTTAGGATTTGTGTCTAGGTGTCTCCTCAAAGCTTCATGCAGTCATCGGGATTTTTCAGAGGTGGCTGAATCTAGAGTGTGTGATGCTGGGATTAAGTGTGTGTGATTAGTAAGTCAGTCCGCTGATTGGTTTGGCATATTTCTGGTTAGGACTAAGGGTGTGAGTGCTTCACCCATTGTAGGGCAGGTAGCAAGCATATAATACAAGGCACAGAAAGATTCTGTCTCCATCCCTTGTTGCTTTTATTGTCTTGTGGGTAACATGAACTTTCCTCCCCCATGATGGCTCTCTGCCAAGCTACCCTGCCATAGAGCCAACTGAGTATGGACTGAAAGCTCTACAGATTGTCAGCCAAACAAACTTTTCCCTTTAATTTTGGGTGTTGGGTATTTTGTCTCAGCAACTAGAGAAAAGTAACCAACACAGAATTTTAGAGCATAAATGAATGACACATACTCCAACCATGTCTTCTCTTGATCTTTTTATTTTAGAATCACTGTGTTCCTTAAAAGATGCCTTTTTCAGTGTCGACAGTGTTGTAGAAGGGTCTGTGGGCAGAAAAAGTGGGGTTATTATATTCCACAAGGGATATGTTTCCTGCATCCTGCACAACTAAAGGCTGATGCAGAGCATAATGTGATACTGGAGGCAGGAGAGGACACTGGGAAGGCATTCTGGCACTGGAAGAGGTTGGCCTACCCACTCCTAGAGGAATGGATGAGATGGGCAGAACCAGCAGAGGAGGTGGCATTGACAAGCATGCAGGGTACAGAACCACTGTCTTTATCCCACTACTTTTTGATGTAGTAGCTTGGAGGCATCAGCTAGGGAGCACCAGTACACAGTCACCCATACATAGCCAAGCCCAAGGGTCAGTGGTCGTCCATAGACCTGAAGACATTGCATGTCTGATGGAAGTGAACATCACCTGAAATCAGTGTGGCAGCACGAGTCTGGTGGTTCAATTTCATGACACCCTGTGAAAGAAATACTGCATTGGACAGTGGGAGAGGTCTGCTTACCAATCCATACTCTTAGAGTCAGGATCTGGCCTAGGACAACTTCATAGGCATCAGTGCCTGGTGTACTTTGCAGATGCAACTTGCCAAGGAGACAGCTGGGTAAATTCCAGCACTGCCCTAAGGTTATTTAGTAGAGGTTTCCTTCACTTACAGCATGATTTGTCCTCCGTTCTGAATTCAGTTTCTATGAGCTCAGAGGATCTATAGATGGGAAAGTTTGCTGGAGAATCTGGCCTACTTTCCCTTCCCAGGGAGGCTTTTCCTTAATTTGTGCCTGATTCTTCCATGTGGGCTCAACTATGATTAAAATTATCGAATTACCACAATGATCTCCCCATTTTTTCTTTTTCTCCCTTCTTCTTTCCTTTCTTTCATGTTCTCCTCCTCCACCTCCTTCAGTATTGGGATTGAAAACAACGCCTGAAACATGCTAGGCAAGCATTCTATCACTCAGCTGCATCTTCTTCTGTTCCCTTCTCCTCCCTATTATGAGTATCTTTTCTTTTCCTTTTTTTATTTACATAAGAGAAAAAAAAGACATAGAAAAGAAAAAAAAGCAAAAGAGACAAACAACAATAACAACAACAAACCCAAAACAATAACAGTATAGGTTTTCAAAACAAGATGATAGGAATTTAACTTCTGATCTTATTTCCTCTATAGCTTCATGTTACTTCCATTACTATTTCAGAAAATTCAATGATGTGATTTCCAGTGTCTTCCATTTCAGTGTCTCCTGGGTTTGTTTTTAGTGGGCTGGAGGACTGAGACTGCATCCTGCTCTTTCATTTGATCATTTCCCTCTGGGACCTATGTGGTAGGCCAAGCACCCTTTCAATGGATTGCACTGGAATGCTGTACTGAATAGAGCTTTGATCCTTTGATATCCATGTGACTAGCCAGGGCACACTCCAGAACTATGGTGCTGGAGCCTAATGCTATGATGGGCAGAGCTCAAAATCTTCAGGACCCATCGGGCTCTAGGCTGGGCAAGGTTTGGTACCTCTGTGACTTGTGACTTGTGAGGCTAGCCAGGCATTCCCCCTGAGGGTTTTTTTTCCTTACACTTACCAGGGAATTAAATTTGTAGGCTCAATTGATAATTAATTACTTTTGTACCTTATTCTTTTAAATAACACATTTTGTTTATGTCCCTTCTCCCATTTTTAAGGAGTTCTGTAGGGCTTACCAGCCTACGGTTGTCACCAGATTGACTTCATACTTCAGCAGAAAATCTTCCTTTACATGCTTATGTCCTGTGCTGTCTTCAGAATAATGTAGGTGTCTTCTGTACTGGGGTTTCCCAGCCTGGCAGTTGGTCTGTGCATTGCTGAGCTTTGGGGTTCATTTTTATGGTCATCAGCACACTGGAATCTCTGCTCATCTAGAATTCTAAGGTTGGCTTGGGTTCTCATTTGCTACCTTGCCAAGGTCTGGCTTCAAACATACTTCTTTAACTGTACTTCTTCTGTTTCTCCTTTTCTTTTCTTTTTATCATGGAGTAATCTACGTAGAATTTTTAAATTTCTCTCATGTGATGCAGTGACCCTCCAACCCCTGATATTCTCACAGCTTTGACAACATTTGTGGGATGAAATAATTTATTGAAAGGGAAGTACACTGGTCATAGGAAAGATGCTTGGGTCTCAGGCCTGTGATAACAGGACAGCCCATGTAACTTTCCTCCAGGCATCCTTCTGCCTTAGGGAACTGGAGCTTCTCTGGAGAAAGGTCTGACTATGGTTTCTGAGTCTTTCTCAGAAGACACAGTCAGTCCAATCACACTCTTCCTTTCTTAGCCCTGCCTGAACCACTGGCCCAACAAACTCCTGCAAAAGACTGAAGCAGACAGCCCAAGTATCCTGTAAGCCATTGTGGCTCATGGCTGTGCTTGATCATAAACTTCTAATATTACTTCTCTGTATTTTTCAAGTTCTTGGAAATCAAAACAAAACAAATCAAAACAAAAAAAAGAACTATCTCTGAGCTTCTTACCATTGTATACTACTTTACCATCTTGATTCAACCTTGAGTGGAACCTGCATGTGTTTTTGTCGACTACATCTACTACTGGGACCACAGAGGTTAAAAGGATTCTGAAAGTCTTCTCTGTCTGTGAAGCAAGGGTAATCACTCAGTGTTATAACTTGTATCTAGATGCCCCATTCCCAAGGCATCATGCACTCATAGCTAGGGCTTTTCAGAGCTTGCTGGAACAAGGGCATGTGATCTTGGAATTCAGGGGGTGTGGTACTGAATTAGTCCAGTAATGGTTTAGCTCTAGGTGTGAGTAGTGAGAAACCTCACACTGGGTGGAGGTGTGAGTAATACCCAAAAATGCTTGCAGCCTGGATAGGATAAAGGAAAAGTAAAACTTCTACTTTCTGCTTCCTGATTGCTTTGAAGTGGACAACTTCTCCTCTGCCATGCTGTCCTGACTTGGAGCCAGTTGACTGTGGACTGAAACTTTTATAAACTGTGAGCTAGTATAAAACTTTTCTCACCTTGTGGATATTGGGTATTTTGTACCAACAATGAGAAAAGTAACAAAAACAGTCAGAAATGCAGGCAGGTATGATGTTAAGGTCAGTTATCAGTCACCTGTGCCTTTGGTTGTGTGACTGGGACTTTGCAATTCTGCTTGTGGAAACCTTCCTTAGTATACAGGAGTCACAAGTGGCCCCACAGGAGTCATTCTAACCTCACCACCCTTTGTGGGCAAGCTAATTCCTAATGTCTCTCCAGGATATTAAAACTATAATTCCTTTTAAGTGACTGTATCATATTCCATTTCATGGAAGTACCATAAATAAATTTTGTAATTTCTGGTTGCTAAATAATAAGGTATTCACCTTCTCCTTCATCCTCCTGTTCCACCTCCTTTCAATCTTTCTTTCTCTCCGGTTTTAGTATTTTCAGCAGTACTGAGTGCCATCTTTTACCAATCCTTGATTATATCCTTAGTATAAATTCATAGCAGTAAAAATGTTAGATAATACTAATAAAAACCCTATGGTATAATTCACCAAATTATTCTTCACAATAACTAGATTAATTTATAGCTTGCCTACAGTGCTTAAGAGTTCATTGTGCTAAAGTTGGACTATTAACTTTTACCCATCTGTGCACATGTATGTGTATGTAACTTGCTAGAAAACTATCCAGAAACTTATTTCTTTAGTGTGCATTTCTTTGGTAACAAAGTGTTTAACATTTTAAATTATTTTTCTCATCTTCTGTTTTATGAATATTCATGTCCTTTGTTTTTACTATTCTTATAGTCATTTTTTGCTTATCAGCTTACTTGGAAGAGATACTACATATTTATGCTACTGCTTCTTTATCCTTTTCTATGATTTTCTTCATATATTCTTTGATAAGACAAATCTTAATTTTGAGAACATTAAGTTTATTCCTAAATTTATTTTAAAAAATTATTTATGATTCAGCAGTGATAAGGACAATGACCTCCTTCATGGGTTTTAATCTCTAGTGAAGAATGAGGAGTCACACAATCAACAAATAAAATAAGTCAAATGTTAGAGAATGGTGAATACTAAGAAGCCAACAAAGCAGTACAAGACAGTAGAGAGCCTGCAGTACCGCTTGTATCTGGGCAACCAGGAGGGCTGCTGTTGTGAGCTGAGGGGCTGTCTGGACAGGCTTGGTGTTTCTGTGGAAACAGGTGAAGCCGGAAGTAAGGTCGCACAAGGAGGCATCGGGTGCCCCCTGGAGGTAGGGTGAGGCAGGTGTGCTGGAGGCTGTTAGACATAGCCATTATCAAAATTAAACCTAATATAAACCTAAGACAAAGTACACTGTATTAATAATGAAGGTAATCAGTACTCAAAGTTTCTCGCTTTTTAATTTTGTAGTATGCTTAACTATTATCTCGGCTTTTTTTTAAAACCAGTACCAAGGATTGAACTCACTACCTTACACTTGCAAGGAAGGCACTTATGCAGCTGAGTTAAATCCCCAGCCCTTTATCTCTGCTTTTGAGGTTAATTAGATCTATTTGATCTGTTTGGTGGAAACACTGTATAACTTGTGATACGAAGTGTTTCTTCACAGCCCTGTATCCTGTAGATAGCATGTTGGTAATTTGAAGTCAGCCGTGATGAGAATATTTAAACTATAGAAGTCATCAAATTCTAAAAATCCAGGGCTCCTTCTATTGTTTTGTTAGTTATCTAGGCTTAAAGTGATGAATAATATGTTAATAATATAGATTAAATTAAAAGTGTTGCATATCTGCGACACTTATACTGGATAGCACAAAATTGAGGAAATTATCTTCTAAACATCGTTTTCTAACTCAACAAAATCTTGTTTGCATTGCTGATGAATAAAGGAAGTTAAGTGTATGTTTTCATTGTTTCATTCTCTTCCTATTCATTAATATTAAGAAATATATAACCAACACTCATTTTAGAACTATACTCATTCATTGAAGCCATGGGTTGGCTGAGGTTACAAGAGTCTGGCAAGATGCAATGCAAGCATCTGTGAGAATCCGTTAGCTGTATGGTATGAAGAATCCTATATTCTTTATCTTTACTTGCTAATTGTTACACATCCCTTGTATTAGTAAGACTTGTAGCTAACTTGTGTATGCATGTACGGTCGTACTCTTTTAAACAATTGGTCATATAATTGCCATAGCCTTAGGCAAGGCCAGAACATGTGGAGCTTTGTGGATCAAAATCAGGAATCTAAATAGTCCAAGTGTGACTGCAAGTTATTGGTGGATTGTAAGAGAGGATGCGGCCAAGGTTAGAAGAATCATCCTGGATGCCTGCAGGTCTAGATTGGAGGTGCAGGCAGGCCACTAAAGATGCTCTTGCAGGGGTCTATATTGGAACGACAAGCTGGCTGAAGATGTGGCCTAGGAGTTGGTGAGAAGTGTCTGTATTTAAGATATAGCTTGAAGGTATTTCCATAGGGCTTTCCAAACAGTAAAAGAGGGCTCAAAAATGTCTCCATAGGACTATTCTGAATTTTAAATCAACTTGCTTCAATAGAATGTAAACACTATACATATTTAAGGGGTACCATATGATGTTTTGACATGTGTATACATTGTATAATGTTTAAATCAAGTGAAATATACCCATCTTCTCAAACATTTATCATTTAATTATGGAGAAAATATTCAAAATTCTTTGTACTAGTTTTTTTGGAATATATACTACATTGTCAATATCTGTAGTTCTCCTACAGGACAATAGCATGCCAGGACTTCTGCCCCTATCTATCTGTAAGTCAGTACTCACTGTCCAATCTTTTGCCATTCCTTACTCATCTTACTCTCCCAGCCTCTGCAATCTTACTTTCTACTTGTATGAGAGCCCTCTTTTAGATTCCACATATGAATAAGACCATGTGGTACTTGTCTTTCTGTTGTTGGCTTACTTCATTCAACACAATGATTTTTTTAGTTCCACATTGTCACAAATGGCAAGGTTCCATTCATTTTTATGGCTGATCAGTATTCCACTTTATTTATGCACCATGTTTTGTTTACCCATGCTGCACTCCCATGTTTACTGCATCATGATTCACAATAAAAAGAAATGGAAACAACTCAGGTGTCCTGCCTAGTGACCATCACCTGTAGGGCTTTTGATCAGAGCAATGATGAGGATGGAGGTACCTGTTTTTGAGATTGGCAAACTTCCAGGAAAGATTTGGTAGGGGAAATTACAGGCTTGCTTTTGGATATGTGACACTCATGATGTATCAAAGTCATTCCGGGAGGAGGGACCAAATAGGAAAAGAGGCATGGTGAGCTGGAGTGCCAGGAGCAATACGTGCTGGAAGAAAATGGTCATGCTTTACTCCAAAGTACAGAAAAGGTACAGAGTCAAAGGAATCACCGCAGTATAGAGTAGCAGACAGGACCGAGCGTCAGGGCAGAGCCTCAGAAGGAGCCATGGTGTACCTTGGCTCCTAGATATCACAAGCCTCAAGAGGACACAGAAAAGAAACACTGAGAATGCATGTGAGTCTTCATTCTCTTATGTGAATTGTCTCTGGTGCATGCCTTTTCCAACAATTCCTGCACAATCAGTAAATCATTTTAACTGCTAGAGTTTCATGATAGGTTTTAATATGAGGCAGAGTAAGCCTCTGCCACCAGTCACCATAATTTTCTTAGACAGTCTTCTGTGTTTATTTCCCTATATATATGTCTAGACAGTGGTGTTGTGTTAAACCAATTTGATGGCTACATTTTAAGTCACTTATGATTTAATTGATACTTTTATGATATTAAGTCATGCATTCTAAGGAAATATTTTCTCGCTTTTTAAAAACATACTTTACATGCTTTTGTACAGTTTTAAGATCTTCTTTCTAAAGACCCCATATAACTTTTTTGTGTTACATTTATTACTACATATCTATTTTCTCTATTGTAAATTGAATACTTTCTAGCCATTGTTTTTCTAGCCAATTATTGTTAGCATATAGGGAAGTTATTCACTTTTGTATATCCAATTTTTATCCAGCCAACTTAGTTACTACTCCTATTCATTATGGAAGATCTTTAGTTCATTGGAACTTACCAGATGATCATCATGGTACTCATTCAAATAATAATGCTAGATCTTATTTTCCAGTATTTGTATCATTTATTTTCAGTGTAGATAATTGATTGGGCTAAACTCAGACCTCTTTTATCTTCTGTGAATTTTATGAGGAAACGGTCTTTTTAAAATTTATTTATTTATTTATTTTTGGTTGATTTTTTTTTTTTTTTGAGTCATGGTCTCACAATGTAAGTTAGCCTGATCTTGAACTCACAGCACCCCTCCTGCTGCAGCCTCCTGGGTCCTGGGATTATAGGCACCATTTACCACACCAGGCAGGAAACACACTCTTGTGTCAGTGTTAACTATGCTATCGCTGATAGGTAGTTTTGGTGAGATTAGTTGTTGTCAAACTTCAGTGTTCATAAGAATTAGTTGTAGTTTTGTTTAAAATACAGAATCTGGGAATTTTTTTTCAGAACCTAGAAGTCTAACGTAAGACTCATGATTGCACATTTTTGGTAAACAATTTAGCTCATTGCCTGATATTTATGCCACTCTAAGGGTTATAAGCACTATGTTAAAATAATGTTCTTCTATGAGTAATCAAATTTTATCAGAAAAGTCCTCCATCAAATGTGAATTTTATCCATTAGTTAAATAGCACCGCAGTCTAATTTTGAAATAAATTCAGTACATTGTTAAAATAATCCTTTTAATTGTGCCTAAAATACTTCCTAACATCTATATGGAAAAGGAATTTTGGTTTAGATTTTTATTTTGGAGGTTACTTTTGTCAGAAGTTTTTCATAAGTAGGCTTATTCTGGCTTCTTAAAATGAATCAGAAATCTTTTATCTTTATAGCCCTGGTTTAATATATACTACCTATTATTTATATGTATATGCAATGTATACACATGCACACATACACACACACACACAGAGAACTTTGAAGTTTTCTGTCTCAAAGTTTGAAATCCCTTTGCCTATAGAACTCTCTGAGCTTGATGTCATTATTGCAAGTAATCAGCTGAACCTTCCTGTGCCTCCTAAGTTATTTACATTGTTAGGTTTTGAGTCAGTTTTGATTTACATTTTCTAGAAAATTATTGTTTTATGCCAGCCCTTTGAAACCTTGAGTCTAGAGCTTTACATAGGACTTTTTAGAAATCCCCATGGAGTTTGGCTATGCACATTTACTATTCTTCATTTTTTGTATTCCCTGATTGCTTTATTTGCAAGGTGTATAAACAGCTTATGGATGTTCATATCAATTCTACAGGTTTGTTTTAGAACTTACTAACTTCTATTTAGCTCTAGAACTTATTTTTCTTATTAAAGATGTGCCTTTTTAATTCTTCAGCTAAAAGCAGGGACTCAGTTATTTTCACTCATTTTTGTTTAAGGTTGAAAGCATTCAAAACTCATTAGATTTTCTTTGAGATTAGTTTTGTACTCATCCAATTCATATTAACCCAGAGACCTAATATTATTGTTTTCTAAGTCATATGCATGTAAAAATTTTATTTCTCCTTTGATCTAACATTTATTTGAGTGAATTTTTAGTGGCTGGGATATTTCAATATGCATTATGAAATTAATTTTTAATGTAAACACTATGGCATGCACAATTTTTTATCCAGTTTGTTTTGTAAACTTGCACAAGGTGTGATAGAAAAGAAGGTGAACGATTAAACTTAAAAATTATTACAATAAAAAACACATTGCTATTAATCCCCATCAAAATACCCCCTCTCATTCTGAACACACTTATCTCTTTGTCTTGCCACTCTCTGAAGTTGTGAGTGTCTTTAGCAGCTCTGTCATGGTTGCCTTGATGTCCTGAATTGATTTAAAATGTTTGTCTTCCAGGGTCAGTTTGGCTTTGGGAAATAGCCGGAAGTCCAGTGGTGCCAGATCCATAGAATAAGTCGTATGAGGACATGTCACAATGGCTTTACAAGTCTGCTTCCCTTTGGATATCACCTGGCAGCAGAATTCACTGCATTATTTATCACACCTTGTAAAAATCCTCACCAAAGATGACTGCCAGAACTGCTTCAGAAAGAGGCAAGAATGATAAGTGTGTCTGAAGCAAAGTGGAGTATTTTGAAGGGGATTGATACCAACATGCTTTTTACTATAATAAATATTTTTTTAAAAGAACTGAAGGGAAAAAAGATAAAAGTAGAACTTTTGCAAATGGGAAGGGAAACAAGATTTGGAAGGATGGTGGTAAAGGATGAAAAAAAAGAATTAAGATGCATTATGTACATGTACCAATTCCCAACAATAAATGTAATCATTCTGAACTGCAAATATGCACTAATAAAGAAATTGTTAGCACTAATTAAGAAATCCCTAGAAAACAAATAAAATGCTAAGTAATTTCAAAAAATGTTTTTAATGTAAAGATTCACTGTGTATTTTGATTACTCCTTATACACATGACCAGAATTTTGTAAGTGTGGTGTGAGTCATAGGAAACAATTGCATAATCTTTTCTTCTCAGAGAACAGTGTTCAAACTCAATGGATGTGTGCACATATGTATAGGTGCACATGCATGACTATATATGCAATTAATGGTCCCTTATAATATATTATTTACATCATCAACATTCTTTTTTTATTGTTTATTTGATGTACTCACTATCTATAAGTGCGTTCAAATTACCCACTGGAATTGAGCTTTTGTAAATTTATTCCACTAAAATTGCATTTTAGTAGGCTTTACTCTGTATTTTAATGCAGTATTTTTCAGTACACAGAGCCCACTTACAATTCTTGAATTCTTAATTTGTTTTTTTCTTATTTCTTAAAAGTACAGCTTTTCCAGTAAATCCTTCAGGGTATTTGTAGAACTATGATATCTTTCTTTAGCTTTTTCAGTTGCAAGATAAATTGGTTATGCATACTTTTACAGAATTAGAAATATTTTTCCATCAAAATTTTAGATATTAATGGCTTTTAAATTTTTTTCATTTCTCCCTATCATGCCAATTACAAGTGGGCTATTCCTTACCAGAATGACTTCCTTCTATTGAAGCTGACTTCCATTTTATTTTACTTGTAGAAATGATTTTACATGAAAGTTACAAGTGCAGGGTTTGGAGTAAGTTTTCTGTATTTAAATCCTGGTTAATTCACTTGATATTTGAGCAATTGTGAGAAGCCACTTGTTTAATTTTGTGCCTCTGATTTTTGCCCTCCAAGTAGGGATAATATGAACTTCTTTAACGGATTGATGTACGTGCGTGCATGTGAATTTGTACCTGTGCACCTGTGTATTCATGTATGTGTGTGGATTGTGCAATGTGCTGAATGCATTTATCCATGCTCAAGAGCACAGTTATGCATTCACATGGATTGCATATGTGGACATACCTCTGTGGGGTGTGTGTGTGTGTGTGTGTGTGAGTGCGTTTTATGTTGCCCAGGAATTGCCTGTTGGAAAGCAGGGGACCACATAAAGATAGTTGCTGAAAGGCCCCTAGAGGGATCCATTTTTTGATGCCAATGACCATATACAGACTGTTTAGCTAAAGCTTTCTCTTCCTTGTTTGTTCTTCTTTAGTGATTTTATTTGTCTGCTTATTTTAATTTTACTAATTGAAAAGGAAGTGATCTCCTCTGTCACTGCTATCACTTCCCTCACCGTCTCTTGCCTCAATTAACACAAAGCCTTATTGACTTGCTGTTGGGCCTCTGTGCGTGCTCAGCCCCAGGCAGACACAGGGCATCTCTGCTCCAGACTCTGCACTGACTTTGCTTTCTGCAGCTCAGTGCTCCCACTCCTCGGCAGGAATCACACACCGGTTCCACCCTTGTCCACCTGCTCTTGCTGCCCATCCACACTTTGGAGACATATCTTGCTCCTCTCCTAAATGCCAAGTTATCTTTTGAGGTTTAAGTCTGACATCATCCCTCCGGAAGCATGTGCAGTCCTCTCTTTCCATCTCCTTGTCTGTGCCCAGTGTGTCTCACTGACATCACTGTAATTGTACTGACCACATCTAATTCCTCATTCTGGTCATCCCGCTCGTCCTAGATGTGTGTTGCCAAGTGATGAAACAGTGTTTTATTTAACTTAAACTTCCTTTTACCTACCACAGTACTTGGCACATGGTTGGCACACAGTGAAGATTAATGGGTAATTTAAGGAAAGGATGCTGTTCCTGTGATTGAAATCAGATTGACCTCAAACCTTACCGTTTCTCATCTTCTCTATCTCCCAGCCTGCTAGCTGAGTTCCTTATTGTGCCAGACTGGGTTAAGAAATTAGAAATACAACAGTGTACATGGTTTGCTAAGTTCCACAATATGAGTAAATAGAAAAGGGAAAATACTTCGGGCTTCTAATCTGGAGTCCAAGGACAATTCATAAAATGTTCAGCTCCACTCCTGAGCAGGTTAGTGTTAAAAGCTGGGTTTGAGGTCCTGGCGCTCACGTGCTGGTAGCAGTATCTGTTGCTTTTCCTCCCCATTCAGGAAGAGTTCTGCCAAGTTCTGGCAGGGAGAGATACTCCTGAGCATTTTTAAGAGAAACTGAGTGGAGGTGATGGGAGTCTTTGCTATAATGAGCAGCAAGATGCTCTGGGGAGGGTTAAAGGTTATTTCCCACATGGTTCCACTGAAAATTTGAACTCACTCACTTCATTCGGGTAGCTCAACTAGCAAAGTTAGACTAGAGCAATTATGGCTCATGAATGTCCCTTAGGGGAACTTTAACAGTGCAACTTAGTGAAGATTATTCCAGAAACTCTTTAGTATGCCACCTCTGAATCCTGGGAGGGATGGGCTTTGTGTTCTGGCTCAAGAAATACTTTGCTCCCTCTATTTGTGAGCCAAAAACAGTTCTTGACTCTTGTTTAATAATAATAATGATAATGATGATGAATTGGAACGGATTAACTTCATCATAAATTGTATTTGACTCCAATCCTGTGTTGAATTCAGATTCACTTTAGCAGTTACATTTAAACTGCTAAAGATTTTCAAATGATTAGCTTTTGTCAGGGGTAGAAGACAGGTAAGTTAACTAATGACTTATGATATAACATGAAATCACATTTGAGGAATACTTTTCTATGATACATATTGTTTTCATTATCAGAGCAGCCCATGGAGTAGATTGGAACATTAAAGACACAGGACATAGTGGGAATGTCCTAAACATTATCTCTGGATATTAGCTTAGATTTGAACTCCAGCTCTTCTCCATTTTATTTGTGACTTGTGATTAGATATTCAACTACATAGAGCCATGATTTTGTCTTCTGTGAAATAGGAATGGTAACAAAGTTACAGCCAAAATTAGGCCATGGTTAATTTGTGATAAACATTCAGTGAATAAAAATGGATTAAGCATCTCTAATCTAAAATCTGAAATCCCAAATCCCAAACTTTGCTTCATATTTTAGAACATTTCAGGTTCTGAGTTTTCTGATTAGGGATATTCAAGTGTTATGTTCTGTGTAAATATTCCAAAATTCAAAACCCTACCACTTCTGGTCCCAATTATTTTGGGTAAGGAATTATTTTGGGTGTATTACTATGGGTGACAATTCCTATGTCACATAACAGTAAGTGGTGGACATGGTATTTGACCTGGATTTTTTTAACTCACAATTTATTAGCTTATATACCTAATATGAATCCTTTAATGTCAGCATTTTAACTCATCCCCTATTTTCCTAAATTTTCATTTATTCATCAAACATTTATTGATGATTTCTACATTGGGGAGGTACAGAACCATTCTCAGAAAAGGTGTGTTGTTGTCTCACAGGATCTGTGACTGATGCTTGCCTGGGATACTTGGAATGTGACATGACCACAAAGATGAATTGTAGCTATATTGGTCCAGGCAAAGAGAGTGAAACCAGAACTGGATTTTGAGGGCTGAGCAAGTGTTTTCCAGTTGGAAGGGATGAAGAATAAGAATGGTAGGTAGGGTTAGTGGACGCAGTGATATGGTGTTAAGTGTGTGGTTGACTGTCATACGGCACAGCTGTCTGGGGCGCAGAAAGAAGAGGAGGCATGAAAAGCCAAGGCTGGAGGAATAGATGCTGACCAGGAGTCGTTCAGTTATAGGGCTTGCATTTTCTTCCATGGGGCCTGGAGAGCCACCAAATGGATTTTAATAGAGCAGCTCTGTAGTCAAACTAATGTTTCAGCATGTTTTAAAGGTAACAACGTGAATGTTAAATCAAAGGGTGGATCTATCAGCCTAGGGAAAGGGACAAGAAACCAGATTCCAAGCAGAGCATGTTGGCCCACAGGGCTGGTACTGTGAGGCCCCGTTGTCAGATGCATCCTCACAGGGAAAGAGAATAAGGGAAGAAGAGGCTAGAGCCCACAGATGGTGAATGAAGGATAAGAAATTTAGGCGTTCATAAGTAGGCAAGTTCTTAGTCATCATAAAATCCAGAATGGGATCAGGAGTATCTTGTAGGCTGGAGTGTGGGTAAATGATGTTGTATCCAGTGAGGAGAAGAAGAAACTTTGAAATTAGAGTTTTCATTGACAGGGACACTAAAGTCACCCAGCCAATGGTGAACTTGAAGTGACTTAAAGTGAAAGTCAGGTGCCAATATTTTAGTACTTTAATGATGGTCAGGCCAGTAGGCTGTACAAAGAGACATAAGAAGTTTCCAATCCCGTCTCTGGATCCAAGGAGGGTTGGTAGAAGGAGGACAAGCCCCTTGACCTTGGGAAAACTTCTAGGAAGCTGTATCCTTTGAAGAAGATGGAAATGTAAGCAAAGATTCAGATTTAGCTGAAACAGAAAATGAGAGAATAACTATGACGATATTAAAGCATAGGATATTTTTAAAAATATACTTGAGACTGCAGGAACCTACAGAAAAGCTAAAGAAAAGCCAGAAGTTAGATCAGAAAAGGGAGATGCCCCTATTTATTTTTTTCTGTGGCCCCTTCCCTACTTTAATGCTGCTGCATTTCATCGACTTCACCTACATTTTTGAAACTGTTTCCTCTTGTTGTCTCGCTCATGCTACTCTTTCTGGGTTTGTTGTCTGCTCTGAGGCTGTCTCATTTATTTTCATTCACTGGGAGCACCTTGTTCTCTATCACATAAAGTTTTATTCTACATAAAAAAATCTCATCCAACTTTGGATGCCTTTGCTTGGACTTTATTGGCATTTCCCTCAGAGGTCTTTGCAGACTCGGAGCTCCTGGAAACACTTGGGAAGAAGTTTCCATGACCAGATGAGCCTAGAAAGATGAAATACCTTATCTCTGTCTTGAGAAATAGTTTGCACTCAAGAGCATTAAAGGAGCCAACAATTCCTAAAGTGAAAACTTAAAATGCTTAGCTTTGTTTAATTCAGCATTTCCCCTATTTTTGAAAAATAGAAGTTCTTTTTCTAGATCATTTCAACGAAGAGCCAAGAGAATTAACATTCTGTGAGAAATTATTTAAACGACAGAAAACAACATTGCTTTAAAGTGGGTCTTGCCTTTATCAAAAATGCATAAGACATTTTTAGAAATTGCATTTTGGAAGAATAAAAGTCATAAACATAAACCCAATTATCAAATATCATATGAAGATGAGGTTGGCAGTCTGCACAAGGCTATTGATGTTCAGTGACAGCTGGGAACGTAAGCTTCTAAGTTTCTTGTAGTGATCTGTGACTAAAAGGTACAGCATGCTCCAAAGTTTCAAGAAATGTGATGAGAAGAATTTTGGCTTTTGAAAAAAGTTGCACCCATTAACTTGATCTCTTAGGAAGGAAGAAACAGAATATCATTTTTTGATGTCAGTGGTAGGTGTCTTGATCTGGCTGGAAAATAACAAGTTCATCATATGCTTCGTTGAGAGAGCAAGTATGTACGCTCAAATGCAGGCTGGACCACACCCCTGATATTCCCTAAACACTCACTGTGATCTTGCCTTTTGGTTGTCTCTATTTCAGAGAACTCAGATA
>PVJX010023136.1:0-29660 GCA_004027295.1 Dolichotis patagonum | reverse complement strand
AGTATATAAGACTTTATGGTAAGCATGAGGCCCCATCTCATAGCTTCGAAGTCTTTCAAAGTTTTAAATCATCAGTTGGAATGGTGTTATCCTGTTTTGTTTGACTATATCATACGTGATGATATGAACAGCTGTTCTGAAGAAAACATTATGACAGCTATTGCTGATTTAATATTATCCTTCTTAGAAGTCCTACCATTTTTTTTGTTCTATTGCCATTGGTTCTGTATACTGTCATTTCATAATCATTTAAAAATCTTTAACATTTTCTTTTCAGCTCTTTTCTTTGACATGTGGAATTTAGAATTATATTTTATTACTGTGGATTTTCTAGATTATTTGTACTGGTTTATAATTTTACTTAATTGTGATGATAGACATACTCTAAGATTTTACACTTAAAATTTATTGAAACAACTTTATCAATCAACACATGGTCTTTCTTAATATTCTGCATATACTTAAAAATGTGTACTTTGCAATTTTGGGGTGAAGTAGTCTATTGATGTCTACTACATCAAGTTAGTTGATGGTTTTTTTTTTATCTTCTATAGCCTTCATGGTTTTTTGTTTACTTGTTATGACAGTTTCTAAGAGAATGAGGTTAAATTTTTGACTGTTTAACATTTTTGTATTCCTTCTATTATATCTGGCAGATTTTATCTCATAGGCTTTAATGTTCCTTTATTAGTTGTATATGTATTTAAGACTGTTGTCTTTCTGATAAAAGTTATTCCTCCTGTTGTTATTCAATATTTTTTCCTTTATAAGACTCAGTGGTAAATGTCTTCTCTGTGAGGTTATATTGATGTAGCCCCATCAGCTTTCTTATGGTTGCCATTTGCATGAAATATTTCCCTTCCCTCTCAGTCCATCTGTGCTTTTATGTTTCAAAAGCCTCTATAGAGCATATTTTTCCAGTTTTCCAGTGGTTAATAATGGAAGGCCAGGCCCTATACTTGGTAGTCCCTCTTGGCATACACAGCAATTCCTACAGTACCTTTCTCAAGAGCACCATTAATATGTACCACCTTTCTTTCTAGTTTGTGGCACCCCAAAGGCAAGGAGAGATGTTCCTCTCTGTGCAGACACATGTAAGGTACAGCCTATCAACTACTTCAAGCTATTGGAAATGCAGAAGGCACTTTTTTTTCTAACTAGAAGCACCAATGTCTAAGTCTGAATGTAAACTCAGTCACCTGGGGATACACACAGATGCTGAGTCAGGAGGTCTGAGCTAAGACCTGGATTTTGCATCAAGCCAGTGAGGCTAGTCAATGTCCATCTCTTTGAATGGCAGGAATTTAACAGTATGTGGTAACTCATGGAGGGTCATCTACATCTTCCGGGTCAGAGGTCACAAAGCTAAATGTCTTGATGGTACAAGATTGATTGGCTTGCAAAGAACAGTGATGAGAGCAGAGGCAACTGAAAGAATGCGTGCACCACCAAAGGCATTCAAATGAAAAAATCAAGAACACTGCTGTCAAGAAAAACTAGCATGGGATAAGTATAGATCACTCCCGACTATTTATGATTCTTGCTTAATGTCTTTGTCTATACATTAATTCAACAATGGAATCCTTGCATCCCAAGTAACAATGATCCACATGTAAACAACTTGTAATTTCACTTTCCAAAAAGCAGTCAATACACATGGTCTTGCCCACTTCATATAATTGACAAATACACCTTTTGAAACCTTGATACAGATGTCATTAAAACACATGTACAGGTCTACTTCTTATAAGACTTGGTCTCAGCCATTTGCCTTTGAGTTTCCTCTGTGTCTCTGCATGAGTTGCCAGTTCCTTTCTTCTTGGAGCTGAATAGTATTCCATGGTCTGGATCTACTGTGGGACTTTTATCCACTGGCCTACTGAAGAACATTTTAGTTTACTTCCAAGTTTTGAAAATTAGGAATGAAGTTTCTACAAAGACCTATGTGCATGTTTCTGTGTGGTTACATTTTCAACCAATATGGACAAACAGCAAAGTCTGCGAGTGCTAAATCCCATGGTAAGAGCATGCTTTGCTTTGGAAGAAACCTCCGAAGAGTCTCCCTCAGCCTGCGTGCCCTGAGTAGCCAGGAGGAGCTTCCATGAGCCCCCTCCCCACCAGCGTTTGGACCGCTCAGTGCCTGGAACTGTGGCCTCTGTCAGAGGCCTGTCAGGGATCCTGCTGCTGCTCTAATGTGTAACTCTGAAGTAACACATAACACTGAGCATCTTTTCAAATATTTGTTTGCTCTCTGGATGTCTTCTTTATTTGGTGAGGTATCTGCTCAGATCTCTTTCCCAGTTTTTAAATGGGTTGTTCACCCTACTATTGAGTTTGAAGAGTTCTTTATAAATTTTGCATATTGGTCGTTTATGTTAGATGTTTTTGAAATATTTTCCTCGCAAGCAGTGACTTGTCTTCTTACTTCCCTAACAGTCTTTCACAGAAGTTTAAAATTTTAATGAAGCCCAACTTATCCACTTTTTGTCTTATGTACCATACTTTTGCTGTTAGGTCAAGGAAATTATCACCAAGGACAATCCATCTATATATTCAGTTTGTCATTCAACTTCTGCAAATAATGTTACAACATTTAAAACTGAAGGTTTACAGCAAATAGCTGCACATGAAGCCTATTTCTTTACACCAAGATGGATGGAAGGAAAATTACCCCGAGATAAATAAGACTTCTGATACATTCAGTCTTTTTATTTTCCCTCCTCATGTTATGTGGATTTGTGAGTTTTGTACATAACAAAACTGCCCTTTTAAATTGCTCATCTTCTGTTTTGGCACAAGGATTGTCTGTAGGAAGCATTTGCTCACTGTAATTTATAAGTCGCATATTTCCAAATCCTATAAACAGATGAGCAAACAATTTACATTGCCATTATATCAACTTCCCTGTTTCTCCAGTATAGAAACAAAGGATCAGAAGGGTCAAGTGAATGATGTCACCTGGCCAATTGGATAATTTTTCCATAGCCCAGAGGGAGATCAGTGGTGTTCTTATCACCAAGTATAGGTAAGAAAAGAGAAGCACAGAGAGGTTATGTGCTCTGCACAACATCACATAGCTAGGAAGTTAGAAGGGAGATACGAATTTGGGCAGTTAAGTTACAATGTCTATGTTCCTAAAAACTGTACTTTGTTGCCTTTGGGTCCTGTTATTGTGCCCCACCTTTCCAACAGGAGCTTCTAAGATAAATGTGACCCTTTTGAACACAGGGTGCTACTCGCCTACGGGTTTTAGCTACATACAGGCATCAGCGGCAAAGAGAGACACTATACCCGTGATGGCAAACCTAGCACGCACGCCGCAGTGGACAGTTTGTATCACTGAAAGCTCTAAAAGGTTCACCATTTTGACATTTTCATATTGAATCAAGTGAGATATACTCTCCTTGAATACAGGTCCCAATGGGTAAAAACTGCTTCATTAGTCAACACACCCTTGCTCTTTAGAAGATTCATTCCCTTTTGATACCAGCATCTTTGGTGCCCTTTAAGAAGTGTGTAAGTCCCAAGTACTAGGCCAGTAACTGCGAACATTTGCATAAACAGACTGGAAGATAGTAATTTCTAATATAGATACATATTCACTTCAAATTGCTAAGTTGAAAATCACATAGATTAATAAAAAAGGTATTGATAAAGAGAGGACAGCTGTTCATAATTCTTCCCTCCAGACACCTGATGGAATGAACAGACAATTTTAAACTACAGTCAATCTTGTACCCTAAACAGTGGAAGCATGCTATGCACTTAGACGCTCTAAGAGGTTTCTGGAGAAGAGGAGAGGAAACTAATGTGAAACTCAAATGCATCTTACTCTAACAATGGATCATCTCACTGGATTTGTTTTTATAGCTGCAGAGACAAGAAACTTAAAGTAGCAACAATGCAAAGCCCCTGGATTCCTTTCAGCTCTGCTGGGTACCATATGCATAACTCCAGGTCACTGCCATTTCCCTCTGACAAACAGTAATTTGTCAGTAAATTTCAGAAAATAATAATGATGGGAGGAGGTTAAGGAAAGCTACACTGTGACTTTTCTTACTGTTGGAGGGGCTAGATCAGTAAGAATTCTAGAAATAGAAACTTTGTCATCAGGACAAAATGCTCAGAAGGGAAATGTTCCATAAGCCACAGTACTAGTCATGGGAATTTCCATTCTAGTGTCCACTTGCACTCACAACCCAGAGTGAGACAGCAAGGGACATTTCTAACTGCAGACGAGTGTGTTACTAGCAGGTCAAGGAATACCTTCCTCCCATATTCAAGAAGAGCAAACAATAAAGCCAACATTCAGGCATAAATAAAGTTTTTAATACAAAGAAATAACACATAAACATGTTCATATGATATCACATTAATGACCCAGGAGTCTATAGTGTTAGAAAACATGCTGGAGATTTTAAAAACTGTTTGTTTTTGTGAAAGGTATAATCTACTATAGCAAGGACTGTACAGCATAAATTAAAGATGAAATTCTTTAAACTATGGTTGCAAAAAAAGGAGAGATGAAATAATGGGGAAGATGATAAAGGGGAAATTAAAATATGTAAATAAAATTTCCCTAGTCATTATCACTGATGACAGGCATATGAAGACTAGTGAAAATCTAGTCAGACATATGGAAGACAAACTGAGAAGGTCCCCTAGAATGAACAAGAAAATGGAGATTAATTGAAAACTCTCCAAGAGAGGGTAAGAGTTGTGGGGGACTCATATGAAGAGTTAATGTTCCTGGAAACAAGACAAGGATAAGTGGGTAAAAAAATAAGAAAATATTTAATAGAAGACAAAATATTAACGATTGCTAAAGTGGAAGTTTCTTTCTTACATACTGTAAGGACTCAACTCAAGAATACTAAGCAAAATTGACAGCACATTGACTAGCTCTTTAAAACATAATGGTGCAAGTGTTTAAATTTGAAGATATTAGTAAGGTTAATTACATGTGAGAAAGCATAGGCAAGGGGAAGAGGTGGAGGAGGAAGAAAGAAGTTACAAAAGGAGAAGGAGAACACAAAGGAAATAAGGAGATGAGGAGAAGGATAAGGAAAAAGGAGAAGAGGAGAGATAAGGGAAATGGAATAGAGGAAGAGAAGGGAGAGATGAAAGATGGAGGAAGGAGAGAGGAGGAAAATGGGGAAGAAGAGGAAAAAATGAGGAGTAAAGGAAGAGAAAGATCAAGATGAAAAGAAAAAGAGAAAATGGGGGAAATGAAGGCAGAGGTAAAGCAGTGGAAGAAGGATTAAAATAGGGAAGAGTAGGAATGAGAGGAAAAATGAGGTAGAAATTAGAAGAGAAGAGGAATGGGAAAAGGGGAAGAGAAGGGAAAAGAGGAGACGCAGATATAGAAGATGAGAAGAGAGGAAAACTCTAGAGGGGAAGAGGGAAAATGTCAGAGGAGAGAAGGAGAGGGATTTCTAGAATATGAAGCAGAAACAGTGTGACACAGAATACTGTACCCTGGTAAGTTTTAGTTCATGTGTAGAGGCAATCGAGAAAGATTTGCAGATACTCTATCTCAGATATTTTACTGCTCTCACCAGGTATTTTGCTTAGAAAGCTATTCCACCTTATTGAAAGTTCACCAAAAGAAATGTACTATGACTCACTCTCGGTTTTAAGAAATATTCAATAAGTATTAAAATCATCAGAAAATAGAGTTCAGTCCAAATGATAACTATAATAGATGTCAAGACAAAACAATGTAAATGCCCAAGATGTATTTTAGAGAACTATAAATAATTTTAAAATAAAACAAAGAACCATATTATTCTGGATCTATTCTTCTATCAACAAAAATTATTAAGTAGGAAAAAGAAGAAAAGGAAGAAGGTATTGTAGCATTGTGTCACCCATGGTCTCACTTTTGATTCAAAAAGAGATGCAAAAGTACTGCACATGCATTTTTAAGTGTAAAAACACACCATTAAAGGCTAAAATATTTCACTCCCAGGAGGCTGGGTAGAACCATAATGATAACAATGCAACCACACACATAACATTGTGGAACCAACCTCAAATGTAGACACTGATGTGATAAAAGTAAGAAAAAGAATATCTCTATAGCAATCACATCTTGGCCTTTTGGATAAGATTGACCACAGCTGGGGGTATAGATTAGCGGCACAGCATCTGCCTGGCAAGTAAGTGCAAGGTTGTGGGTTCAATTCCTGGTGCAAAAAAAAAAAAAGATTGAGTACAAATCTCTATATTATAATGACTATCAGTATTTAAATATTATCCATAATAAAACAAAATTAATAAAGTTAGATCCAAAATCAAATGCATACTGACTATAAGAGAAATGCCTATATCAAGTATTTTTGATACCTAGTATCAAATGCCTAGTCTCAAATATTTTTTCAGGTACTGCATAAAAATATATAATCAAAGTGAACTATATCTTGTTTGATAAAGTGGGATTTAAGCTATATATATTAAATTGGAAAAAGAAAATTTATATTGATAAAGGACAAACTCCTCATGAAGTTACAGGTTACAAAAGTGCATAAAGCAAAATACGATAGAAGTAACAAAGAAAAGACAAGTCAACTTCTGGTATGTTAACCATTCCTCAAAAGGAATAGAAGTTAAAATAATATTAAACAAAAGATGGAAAAGAAATGAAAATTGTAGGGATGGATGAAAGAGAAAGGGCCACTGAAACTAAGAGTAACCTGCAAACTTCACTGGGAAGCCACTCAGCAGTTCTCTCAGGTGTGTCAGGCACCGTGTGCTACAGGGTGCTCCTGACACATCTACACTTTCCGGTCCTTCTCTAGCCCTCTATCAGGTGGGCAGTTACCATACTTCAATGAGAAAAATGAGACACGAGGTGGCTAATTCTCAATTGACGAAGCCCTAATTTGAATGCCAAAGCCTGATTTTTAAACTGCGTGGTCAACTGCAAGGTAATCTGATAGTCAGATCCAATGGGAGAGAGTGGAAAGGAATCTGATACCCAGACCTCAAGGTGAGCACAGGGAAAACACAGAACGTACACATACACAAAGGCAAAACAAAAAGGTAACAACAGACCCTCACACAACAGTTTCAACAGAGGGAGGGAGGTGTCCCAGTGTGTATAGGAGCATAGTCCATATATATTACTAACAACAGTTAGTACTAATCTAAGATGAATTTTTATAAAGTAAGGTGCTAATTATGATGCACAGGGTAATGACTAAGAATATAGTATTCACATATATAAAAATATACAAAAATATACCATGTATTAGGAACCAAGAGTTTACAAGAGAATTAAAATGGTAAATAAGAAACACCTAACACAAAAGAAGATGTAATGGAGAAAATGAGGAACAAAACAGGAAACACATGTGGAAATAGAATAGGCAAATAGAAGAATTTGCTTATTAATTATACTAAATGACATTGGATTAAACTTTCTATTTAAAAGTAGAAGTATAGCAGAATGAACTTTACAAAGCATGATCCAACCACCTTATGTACACATTCACTGTGGATTCAAAAGCACATTCAGTGGATGAAAATGAACAGAAAAGGGCATACCATGTGACTAGTAAACAGAAGAGAACAAGGTTGGCTGTATTTTTACCAGGCAAAATAGCCTTCATGTCAAAAACTGTCACAAGATACAAGGAAAATCACTATCTACTGATAAATGGGTCAATTTATTAAGCAGATATTACTGTGTGTGTCCAATATTTTCACACCTGAGCAACAAAACTGAAGGGGTAAATAGCAACATAAGAAGAGGAAAGGACTTCATCAGCCCACTTTGAACAACAGAAAGATCATTCCTAAGAAAATTTTTAAAATGCAGAACAAACTAGAATAACAGACAAATACAGAATATTCCATCCAACAGCACCAAAATCCACATTATTTTCAAGCCCACGTGCAACATTCTCCAGTACCAATTACTTGTCAGACCACAAAACAAGTGTAACAAATTTAAGAAGGTTGAAATCACATCAAATATCTTTGGCAATAACAATGCTGTCAAACCAGAAGGCAATAACAACAGATTTAGAAAATTTGAAAAATATGGAAATTGAACACCACACTCCTAAACAGCCAAATAATAAAGCAAAAGAAATGTCTAGAAAATATTTTAAGACAAATGAAAATGGAAATGCAACCTCGCAAAAGTTATGGCATGTAGCAACAGCTCTTCTAAAAAAGAAATTAACATTCATTACAAACTACATTAAAAACAATGAAAGATCTCAAATAGACAAGGTAACTTTATAATGCGAAGAACCCGGGAGCTTGGAGAGAACAAAGAAACCCAAAGTTAGCAGAAAGAAGGAAATAAAAATTAGGACAGAAATAAATGAAAGACAGACTAGAAATACAATGGAAAAAAAATCAACGAAACTAAAAGCTGGCTTTTTGAAAAGATAAACAATTGACAAAACTTGAGTGATACTAACAGAAAGAAGATCCAAAATCCTAAGCAAAAAGACACATTTGAAGCCACACACACAAGGCATACGAGAGACGCTGCTGTCAGCCCTGCCCTGTTGCAGTGAATTCTTTGTCCTCCTTTTTGCTCCCCTTCTGTTTCTCGTTGTGCCCCTCCCTGAGTCCTGCTCAGAGTCTGTATGATCAGTACCTATGGAAAGGTGTCTGATTGAGTCAATGATTTGTTTCCATGAAAAACAGGAGGCCACCATTGTCTCAGGACCACAAGATTGGAAAATTGGATATTAGACTCAACCATCTGAGCTGGCGTGAACCAGCTGAGAAGCTGCCCTGGCTCCGGCTTGCCCTCCAGCCACACTGTCAGGTATTTCCAACTGTAAATTCCAGCCCATCCACTCAGTTCAGAGTCTCCACAACAACCCTCGAAACTGACCACACAAATGATCAAGCAAGGAAGGAAGGTGAATGGAGACCAGGTAGCACCTTCTTGGGAAAGGTCGTGGGTATTCCTCCCTCTAGTTATCCCTAGGCCCCTCCCAGTCCTCCAAGTGCATGTATCCTTGTATCTACGCTCTGCTGGGGGTGCAGATCTGAGGACTGGGCTCTCTGCTCCTCTGCCCTTCACTGGCCACTGTGAAGTCCTCCCTCTGCTCCAGCAACCTCAAATGTGGTTATCGGCTATGCTCTAGAGAGCTAAAGAGGCAGGATTTGGCTCAAAACTGGGTAATAACAAAATCTTCATTCAAAATTGCCAAGAACTAGAAGCAACCCGCTGTCTTCCAGTGATGATCAGACTCACTGTAGGCCCTGGGATACTACTCATCAATATGGGCGATGAGCTGTGGACACATCACTGCCACCCAGGTGAGCTTCTGGGAGTTACACTGAGTTTTGAAAAACCCACAGCCAAATGATATTGCTTATTCTACTCATGTAATGTGTCTGAAATGATAAAATTTTAGAAACAGAGGGAAATTAGTGGTTGCCAGAGGTTAGGGACCAGATGGGAAAGGAGGAACTGTGGAGGAGGAGGGTGTGTCTGTGAAAGAACAGCAGAAGGGGACCTGGCAAAGGAACTGCTGCATATTTACTGCAGGGATAGACACAGACATCTACATAGAATGGAATAACACACACACACACACACACACACACACACACACACACACCACCTATACACACGAGCATGAGTACAAGCGGGGAAACCTAAATGAAATCAGTTAATTGCATCCATGTCAATAGCCTGCTCGTAATAAAATACCATCATTTTGCAAAGTGTTGCATTGGGGATAACTAAGTAAAGGATCCTGGTGGACCTCTCTGCATTACTTTGTACAACTTGTTGTGAAAGCATAATTATCTCAATTAAAACATCAGTTTGATGAAGGCACCAGATAATCACACAATGAACCTTGGATTCAAGTTGAGGAATTTGAACTCTTCAGTAAGCAGGTGGGAGCCAGAGAAGGTGATCAAGTAAGGATGACTTGATAGAGCCGTGGATCAAAAGGACTAACGATGATAAAAGGGTGATGGGCTAAAGAAGTTACAAAAGGCAGGAACTCTGAAAACCACACTTAGGGTTTGGCAGAGAGGCAACACTGGAGCCAGTGCTGTACCCAATCAAGTGTGGGACAGACTTATGCTGACACAGACTTAAGCAAGGACACACCCAACACACATTCACCTCGTCTTCTTGGAAATGTCCCTATATGTTGGAATCTTCTTATACAATAAAGGCATTTCAATGAAGACAAAACCTTAATCCTTAACTTCAATAATGCTATAATTTTGTAGGTGTAAGTGAAAATAGTTTTTCTACTTACGATAATTGGCTTATTGTTTAAAAATAATTTTAAGATGTCTGATGATTTGAAAAATACATTAGGCTTGTGTTTCAATTAATCTTAACTAAATGTTGATAGAATTTTGGATTAAGTTAGTTTGCAAATCAATGTTTAAATGTCTGAGGAAATTTAATTTGCTGAGTTTAATGTTTTGATGTATTAGTTTTGTAATACACATTTAAATGCTCAGATTAATATTATTTCATGAACTTACACATTTATGTAATTGTGTATGAAATAAAATACAACAGGATGGAGTTCTTTGCTTGCACTACACATGCCGAGCAGCCCGCTGCAGCCCGGAATCTGATCTGTCTCTGCCACATCCTGCCCTCGCCTACAGAGTTACTTACCTCCTCTCTGAAGCCTTTTGGAGCTCATGGTCCCAGATCAGGACGCCAACGGGCTTACCTGATGGGGTCGTCCATCCGGGACACTGTGAGGAAGGCAGCGAGATTGGTGGTGTAGGAGGAGCACAGGATGAGAGTGAAGAGCCACCAGCTGCCCATCACAATGCACAGGGCCATGAAGTTCATAGAGCTGTTGCCACCTGAGGAGACAGGCGCAGGGCGTGGGCCAGGGCACTGGCACACCCCACCCCAGGGAGATGCTCTCCCCACTGCCAGGGGCACAGCTGCCACCGTGGATGCTCTGGGCACCCCAAGAGTGACTGCCAGCAGGGTGTTTCCTTTAAGAAAAGATCATAAAGCCACCATCTTGGAAAGGGACAGAGAGATGTGTTAGGCTTGGTCCCGAGGGATGGGAGGTTTTATCAGAGCACCAAGAAGAAAGTCCTGACCATCAGAATCTCATAGAAGATTCTGCTTCGCAGTGGTAAGAACTTCTAGGGCTGGCACTTGAAGTAAGGTCCTTTTGCAATTTCAAATTCACAGAAGGCAGCAATTCTATGAATATAGACTTACTTCTTAACTGGTGGATTCCCTGGATTTCTTTTCGACCAGAGAAATGAGATATACCATATCACTTTTATTAATATTCAGCTCTCACCAGATGATTTTTTCCTAGCACTTTTAGAAATCATTGCATGTAACTTTCAGCAAGAAGCTGCCTCTTTGAGGCCAATTATTTCTCTTTGGTCCTTTAGGGGGTAGCTGAAGAAAGCTTCTCCCTGCCCACTTTCCACACATAACCTTGTAAAGCTTTTGCCATGGCGCAAACAAGGCCAAGCTCCACAATGAAGAACACTGCAATTTGTCCTTTCCAGTCAAAATTGCATAATCCTGAAACTCACCATCAGATAGAAGAGCTACCCAGACCTCTTAAAGGTAAGAGGTTTGGAATCTCAAGAATGGCTGGAGCTGGCTCTGTGACCTTTCCTTTCCCATTAAGCCTCCAAGTTTAAGCAAAGCTCCAGAGTTTCACATGACAACCTCACGTGCACAGCAATCAGTGTAATGGGGGAGGGGAGGAAGGTGCTAGCATAATTCCAAAGTTAATTCCATCTAAAGTGGAGAATCAGGACTGTACATTGTTTCATTTAATTTCTGTCTGATGCCACTTAGAGAAATTGGGTGCATCACGATATTAGCACTGTCCTAGAGACAAAACAGAATTGCACCAGAAATGACTTCAGTGAGATGCATCTGAGGACTACAAACTGAACAAGCTCTCCCAGGCCCCAGGGCTGATCAGACCTCAGGAAAGCAGGAGGTACCTTGCTGGACAAAGGCCCCGACGATCCAGATGGAACTGTGCAGCGTGGCGGACACTGACGGCCAAGGCTGGGCGGCGCTCTGAGCCCTCATAGCCTGTATGCGGTTCAGCACGAATATGAGCATGCCCACCATGGGATGGCGGCTGCAATGCAGGCCCACACGGCAAAGTCAAAGGGAGCAAAGAGTGAGAAGATGCTGATTTTCTCCTCAGGCTTTTTGATGAGGATCCCCACCGAGTAGTCCAGGTAGCACTTGCTGAAGTCCACCATGCTCTCCCTCTCAGGGGTGATGGTGATGGCCGAGATGGCCACATCTGCCCTCTGAAAGGCAAAGCAGCTCATCAGGGGGCACTGTGCGGGGTACCCCCGGGGAAGATCTGTCCTCAGCGCCCCCCTGAGTAGCTCTGTTCAGAGGTAAGCAACACTACCACCATGGCCACTACCTCCTTCCCCCTGCAATCGTATCTCCCCAAACCTTCAAAGGCCTGGAAATGTCTGTGGAGGAGTCCAGGAAAGCACTTTCATTTTTTCTGAGTTGCAGTTTATCTTCGATTTCTCACTGCTTCCCTAGCAAAGGCGATCTTTCTTCAGCCTGCGTTGCCTGTTAGGGCACCTCCCACAAGGACTGTCTCTCTTGTACGCCAATCTGAATCCTCCCCATTTAACCAGACTCTGGGCCGACTTCCTGTCCCCACCAAGCTTCTCCAAACCCCATTTTCCCACACTGATCTCTCTCATCTCTAAAATACTTCCTAAGTGGTAGAGTGAGCTGTGGGACTCTGATGGATCTCATTATCAGTCCTCAATGATTCTATATGCAGACTCTGTGCCTGAGGGTAAAATCCTGCAAGCAGAGAGGGGTCACCTACTTATTTCTGTCCTCCACCACCTGTCACCCCAGCCTGCAGATGCTTGAGCCAACTTTTCTTACAGTAAAGCCATGCCAGGAAGGCTCCCTTTGCATGTGTCATACTGTGGCCTAAAAATTACCTTCCATGGCTTTGACATGCCAAAGCAGATTTCATTTTAAAAGGAGACTAAGTCTGCATTAAGATGGAATTAGCCTGAGGATGAAGCTGCTCCGCTTAGTGGAGGTGACGAGTCCTGGGCCTAGATGAGCGAGCGGCAGGGAATCTGCCACTCGTCCTGCTCTGAGCCCTTGGGTCTCCAGGTCAGAGGCATCAGCAGAACTGGACACATCCAAGAGCAACCTATGATGACCTCTGATCTACTGTACAGGTTCCAAATGGGGGAAACATAGATGGATGGCTTTTATAAGACTTCATGTGAGGGCTAGAGGAGCAGATTCATTGAGGTCCTGAACCAAAATCCAACAGTAGCCTAGAGAAGAAAATGCTGGCGGGGACTGTGTTGGAGCCTATTCAGTTTTTGCCTCTTCTCCGCGACACCTATGACCCCAGGATCTCCATCAGGGTCAGGAGAGTCTAGACCCTATTTAAGGACTGAGAACGAGAGTGAGTGGAGGAAACTGACAACGCAGGATGGAGGGAAGCTAATTTAGGAAGTAAGGTTCAGACAAGGCACAGGAAATCAACCTATAGTGCGGGGAGGGGAGCTCTGTGACAAATGAGAGGGACATCTTGACACAGGGCGCAGGTGCCCACTGATGCATCTTTAAAGTAGAATTTCATGCCCAAAAACCTCAAGTTCTTTCCCCAACATTGGGGTAAAAATTATTTTCTTAACTGAGAAGGAGGGAAGATTATTAAGTAGCTGGAAGAGAAAGGTAAACTATTGAAACTCTCTTTCTGAGGCATAGCCAAGGGGCCTGAGAAGTGACACTTTAAGGGACTTGAGCTGTGCCGAAGCCCAGTGGGGGCCGGTGGCCCCACACACCAATGCATTAACCTTTGCAGATTTGTGAAATTCTTCTCTAACTGGACACAGAAACCTGGGTTTCTGAGTCAAGATGGTAAATGATAGAACTGGTTCAGGAATTGGGTGCAACAAGAAATCAAGCTTATGCTAAGTGAAGGAGCCAGACACAAGGGCCTGTGCATAATACACCTTTGCCAGTGTAAAATGTTCACAAGTGCAACTGTACAGAGACAGCAAGGGCTGGGAGGGGTGGGGTGGCATTAACCATAAACAAGTAAGAGAACTCACAAAGGGGTAATGGAAGAGCTCTAAATAAATTACGTGGCTATGGCACAACTCAGTAGATGTATTAGACATCATTGAGCTATACATCTAAAAAGGGTCAATTTTATCATACCTAAATTCTATCACTATAGAGTCATTTTGAAAAAAGATTAAGAAAAATTGGAGGAATTATAGACCTCACATCTGCCCTTAAAGGTTTAGAAAGCAGAGATATTGCATTTCTGGAATAAAGCATCAAAAACAGAAGGACAAGTTGTCCCAAGATAGGACAGAATGGGTGGCTGTGCAACACTGACAGGGTGCTTGGGAGAGAACCCTGGACTGGAGCAGCAAAGTTCCCAGGAGCCCAGGGGGCGACAGTCCTAGCAGTCAGGCTGCCTGCAGCAATGCCAGAAATAGTCCAGGAGGTGGTGGCTGCAGTGGCACCGAAAGGAAAGGCCGGAGTCTGTCCCGCCATGGTAAGTGATCACAGAGAATGCCCTGGAGGCCAGAGACAACAGGGGCAAGATGGGGATGTGCTGACTTGGCTTCCCGCCGTGGATTTCTGCAAGGGCACATCTTACAGGAGGGAGCACGAGGGATGGTTTGAAATGGGAGTGAAAAGCTAGAGAAGGCCACACATGGATAGAGAGCAATGTATGCACATGCTCACGCACACATTTACACACATGAGTGTACACCTATCGAGTCTGAACAATAAGAAAATAAGTGCTCCCAGGACCCTCCAGGGGGCCTAATCTCTTATTTCTGTGTGGGTGGGGTGTGTTTCTGGAAGGCAGCATTATAGTGGACAGACTCCAAAGGAATGAGAGGGGGGAAGGGGATGAGAAGATTAAAAGACAAGATGGATATAATGAGGAGGGAGAGGGGAGGGGAGGGAAGGGAAGGTTGCAGGGCTGGAGAGGGGTAGCTGGGGTCTGTTAGATGGGTCCCAAGGGCCCAACTGCTCAGTGGGCCCATTTTAGGCATTCCTCTAGCAACCGAGCAGGTGCCCCCCCCACTGGCCTGTTCTCGGGACCTACCTTGCTGATGAGCTCCCCGATCATCCCATTTCAGGAGGTATTATGGCCATTGGGGGCCTGGTAAATCTCGTGTTTGAAGCCCAGAGCCTTCGCCAGTGCATCCAGGACATCTATGGAGAAGCCTTTGTAGCACTTGGGCTACCCAAGGATGTTCTCAGCCACCATCACAAAAGGCTCTTCCTGGGGACAAGAGAATGAGTGTTCTTCAATTAAATAAAAGGTCTATTAATATGCACTTCCAGGGCATCGCTGGAGAGACCAATCTGATAAACCATAACTATAGAAAGCTGATACCAGGGCTGGGGTGTAGCTCAGAGGAAGAGCTTAACCCGGGCTTCAGTCCCTATCACCAACAATAATAGCAGAATTCAGTATTTACCTGGTTTCCACCTAGAGGCCAAACTCCTCTGCCTTTTCTAAAAGCAGTGCATGGACTGTCGAGCTATGGACTCTGCTCCCATCCCCTGGTCAACATCAATATGGAGCAATGGAGATTTAGCCATCCTGGGGCTGTCATCTCACAGCCCTGCCCAGACCCCAGCTCTCAGAACAATGTGGTGTGTTTTCACTCCTTCATTCCAGACCAGGACTCTGTCCTTAGGAAATGCCATCATTCTATGTGACTACAGATAAGACATGGAAACGTCTCCCCCAACGTCATTCATGACAATAAAGCTCTGTGAGATTAGGTGGAGAAAAGACAGCATCATATCTATCAGGCTGTACTAGAAAAAGGATGCTGATAAATTGCCAAGGCCAGCCATAAGTCAAGGTATGAGAGAGGATTAAGCCCTCAGGCCCCAGGTAGAGCCCTCTGTATTCACACCCACAGAGTTAGTGCCTGTCACATCGGGCAGGTGGCCATCTGGAAAACATCTCTGCATCCCCACCAGTTTCCTGGTGGAACACACAGGAAGGGGTTCTGGCAAACAGCCCCAGAGGATGGACCTCATTAAGTTAGTTTTGTTGGAAAAAAATGATACCAGGCTTATTCATGGGGTACAAACAGGAAAAGCAGACACACTGCTGCGAAAGGTTTCTGTGCCTGCTGGGACAAGGACAGCATTTGACCATGTGTGACCCAGCCAGAAAGGAGAAAATCTGAAACATCCCTGCAGGTCTTCTAAAGAGGTGACAAAAATGAGTTAAAAGAAAGATGCTTCCTAGGCCTCTCACCAGTGTAAATGTTTGCAATTCCAGGGTAACTATGCAGAAAAACTGTACCAAGCTGTCTTCGTTGCAAACTCTGTATGGTGTGTGCCATCTTCGTGTCCAGAGGAAGAAGAATGCCTCTTCCTGGTATCTTTCTGGGGGGCCCAGCTACCAGTACAGCCTCCCAAGGAGCAGATAGGGCAAGGTGCAGTTCACGTCTGAGGACCAGTAGGGCAGCAAGGGGCTTTGGAGCCCAGCAGCAGACCTTCAGAACTGGTCCTTCCCCCACATCTCAGGCACCTCCCAGGGGAGGCTCGGCAGCCCCAGGAGAGATCTCCAATCTTACTCCTCCCTTCACCATTCACCCTGATTTTCATGAAAGGTCTTGAGAAAGCTCGAGCCACACCCCAAGATCCCCTGCTCCCTGCACATCACATTAGACAGAAAGAAGCCTCTGATTCAAAACCATGGACGGCCATGCTCCTGGAATGTCCCCCATGATCCTACCAAGACAGTCACCACTTTGAGAGTCAGTCCTTGGAGGTGCCTGCCCATGGGCCTCTCCTGCAAACTGCTGTTCAGACCCTTCTCCGAGTCCCACGTTGCCAGCTGTGAAGGGAGAAAGGAAACGTGAGGGATGGAAAGGGGGCACATGGCAGGAGCTCTCCCCTAAACCAGGATCTGCACCAGGCAGGTGGGTGGACAGCAGCCCCGTAGGCTTCCTAGAGCCTTGGGATCATCTCTGAACCACAGGAATGGAGATGCAATGGAGAGAAAGCTCCACTTCCCCATCAGCTCACTCGGATCTCTAGGACTCTGCACATTGCTAAAAATGAAACAAATAAGTAAGACCTTGTCTCCTGAGCGAAAGTTACATGCAGTTTTATTCTGTGCACCCAAGGAGGCTAGGCTGCTGGGTCTTCCACAAAGTGTCCTCTTCTTTCACTTCTCATTTGACTTTCCCATATAGGATCCTTAAGATCAGTCATTGCCACCACTACAAGCAAGAGGAGGCTCAGGAGAAATGCCTGGTTTCACCATGGTGTGAACATTGCAACTTTCCCAATATGCAGGTAGAAGCTGGCAGCAGAATACATGTGCTCTGGACCTGCATATCCTCCTAAGGGCACAGTCACGCCCAGCAGCCCGATGCCTCTCTGACCAGCACCCTAACAAGATCTCTACCAGCTCAGAAACTACAGGAAAGGCAGGTGTTCTTGGGACTGTTTCCCTCCCTGTGTTCTCAGAGGACCTGCACAACAATTATTAAACATTTTCCTTGCCAATGATTCCCAATTATTAGTTGGGGAGATATAAAAAGTACAGACTCTAGCCGATCTCAAGCCAGCTAAATCAGAACCTCAGGGCCAGGCATGGGGGGCCATTAATGCTTCCAGGGAGATCTTGATCTCTTAGGTCCCTGGGCTGCTTCTAGCATGGCTGCATATTAGGTTCTTTTATGGGGCTGTTCAGACACACTTAAAGCTGGACTCTATCTCCAGAGATTGTGGTTTAATTGGTCCATAGTGGGCTAGATACGGATATTTTAGTTCCGGGCGATTCTTACACACAGCCAGGGTTGTGAGCCACTGCTGTAGATTAAAGCAGTAATCCTCCAACTGTGATGTGCACACAAATCACCTTGGGATTCTGCAGCCTGAGATTGTCTGTCTAACAAGCTCCCAGGTGAAGCTGCTTCTGCTACTGTCGATGATCCACACCTGTGCAGCAAGGGCTCCGGAGATCAGATCACCCTCAGAGGCACCTACTTTTCATCATGGGAGACCCAGGGGCCCTGGTTAACCTGAGTGGAGGTTGCACCCTTTGTGGAGATGTGCCACTGGGGTCCCCAGGGAGCCACCAGCAGCCCAATGAAGGATGCATCTACTCTCCCAGCATCCTTCATTGATGGACGCCTGCGGCAGGATCTGCACACTGAGCTGTAAGAGGCCACCATTCCACCTGGGACATGCAACAGTTCTGAGAGCTAAAGCAAATCCATCAGAAAGAAATATGGAGCTCTAGATGTGCAAAGAAACCTGAAATTTCTGTTGCCACTTTGGACAAGATACTCACTAAGACCAACTCCATCCTATATAAGAGGATGCTTGGTAGTGATGAAAAAATAACAGCATGACCACATCTCTGAAGAGCCCCACAAGCACCGCTTATTAATGTGGTGGGCACTACAGCAAAGCGCAAATTAAGTTCCACCCAGAATTCTAATCAAAGGCATCAAAAATATTAATGGTGCCACACTCTGGAAACTGGGACATTGTGAAGGAAATATTATGGCTATTTCTCCACTGGGGTTCAAGAAATAGCACTAGAACTCAGAGTTGATTGCAGCAGCTGGATTAAAATGTTGGTCAAAAGGAACAGGACAAGTTCAGTAAATAGTGTCAAGGGTTTGATTTCCTGCACCCTTGGGATGCCCCATTGCAGATAAAAGGGGCAGGAATGAGTGTGCATTTGAGCTTCCTGTACCTGCATTCCCACAACTGCTTAACCCAGGCCATGGAGCCGCCAAACTCTCAGGTGTGGCCTGTATTCCTCCTGGCCATGGGTGGAGTTATACTGTCCCCTCCATCAGCTGGATGACTCAGTTCTGATGGAGGCAATCTGGCCCTAATGAGGACGTGTCAGTCTCACACATCAGAGATCCTACCCTCAACCGGACTTGGGTTCCTAGACCTGATGCCAATCCTCTCTGCCAAGGGCATCTTGATTGGCTTCGATGAGCACCTGGATTTGAGCTCTGCTTGGTCTCAATCAATTCAGGTGCCATCAATCATTTCTCCCGGGATTGTAATCAGGCAGGAGCACAGGGCAGAGGCAGGAACCAACAGTTTGGATGAAGCCTTGTGTAGCGAGAGTCTGAGCTCAGCTCTGAGCCTCTCAAGGCCTCTCCACACTGGCCTCTGCTTCCAGTCACTGTCCACTCTGCCTGGATCACTGTAACGGTCTCCTCATCTGCTCATCAGCCCCAGCCTCTCTCTTCTTTGACATGTCCTCAACTGCCAGTATCTTTACAATAAATAAACTCAAATGTGAGGTGTGTTCATCACAATGGCCTGGGAGGGTCTCATTTCTGGCAGGGCATGTGAGCCTCACTTGAAAGAAGCCTTCCTGAGGTCGCCTGCCCTGCCTCAGCCTTCCTCGCCCTTTCCACGCATGCTGTGTTCCCTCCTGATACCTGCATCCAACGCCTTCCCCTATTCTTTCTGGGCCTGGTAAACTCTTATTCATTAAAAACAATAATAAGCTTTCACTTTAGAATAGATTTAGATTTACAGAACAGTTGTAGAGATTTATGGAAAATGTCCCGATACCACAGACTCAGTTTCCCCTGTTAAGACACAACTGTATGTCACATGTAGATGCTCTGCGTCTGATGTCACCCACTGCTGATACTAACGCGTCATCTGTTACTAGTGTGACACATTCCTCAAGACTAACAAAACGGTAAGCTTGGTTCCCGTGATCTATGCAAAGCTGTCACAGCAGTGATCTCCAGGCCCATCTGCTGTGGGCTTTGGTCTCAGAGCCAGCTGTGGGACCTGTGTCCTTGGCCTATTTGCTGGGGTCATATGATGGCCAGGGTCTCTGGCTCTGGGGCTGCCCATCACTCCACTCACTGCCATCTCTGGGTTCCAGCCTCGCCTCAGACACCACTTTCTCCTCTCTGAGATCAATTCCAATAACCAGTCTAGATTTGGGGACAGATGTAAGAATGTGAAAGGGTTAAATTGGGGTGTCAAAGGACAGTAGACCTATGTTCAAGTGATTCTCAGCATTTACTGAGATGACCTTGGCCAACCTGCTTGACAGCACTGTGCTGCAAATACAGACACAGCCAACAAGTATTTGTTCAATACACTGCACTTCACTGAGATTTCATTTCCTTATCCACACAGTGAGATAGGAATATGTTCTCTGCCTATCAATTTGAGGGGCTGTTCAAAGGAGAAAGCAGTTTTGAAGAATCGCCTATTATAAAGTAGTTTAAGAATCACAAAGTAAAGAATCCATTTATATGGTTGTATGTCTATGTTTATATGTATGTATGTACAATATGGCACTAATTATGTTTAAGCAAAGCACTGGTAAAAATGGGAGGATACGTTAAAATGTGATACATGAATCTATGTATTTCAAAGAAGTAGAGGAATTATAAATAATTATTACCACCTTCTGTAAGCTCTTATGGCTTTTAATAGGGTTAAAAAAAAAACCAGATTAACAGGAAGGAAAAGGAGCTTTTGATAAAAATAACTACCATAGGTGATTAAACAAAAGTCTGTCACATGTTCCCTTATGATAGAGGACTGAATGTCAAAAGAACAATTAGAGCCGAATTATCTGTCAGTAAGTCCAGGCCCATCTGAGCAACAGAACAGAGCAGAACAGGCGCTCCTGCGCCTCGGCACTGCGGGCAGGGCTACCTCGCCTCCAGGCATCTCTAGCTAGTGTGACCACTGTCACTCACTAAGACCTTGCCAAGCGGCTGTCTGGCTCCATAAAGCTGTCGAGTAGCAGGCTAGGGAAGCAGCCAAGGCCGAGGCCTGCATCCCTGGCTCAAGCGTATTTCTCTACTAAGAAAGAGGCACAGGCTCAAAACATTTTACTTAATATTGATACAACCCTAATGCAAGATGACCATCTCAATCAGCAAGGAACTTCATAAAAGGGAAAAAGCAGCCTGAATCCTGTTATCATCCTTATCTTTTGGTCTGGAAGTGCTGGAAACTTAAAAGTTTTTGTTTTCTTTTAAAAATGAACTTCTCTCTCCCTGCCCCTCAGGCATCCTGCGCTCTGACAAAGAAAGAAGGAATATGTCAAAGTGAAACTCAAATTCTGCCTTTCAAACACATCAAAGTAAACCATGTGCCTGGATTCGGACCCTCTGCTGGACAGGGAAGATTACTATTCCCTCACATCAGGACGAAGCTGACTGATTGTCCCAGGCTGAGCGAATCTCCCTGCATACACAGAGCTGGGGTTCTTGCCCAGATACGGAGCCGGGAGCTGTAAGCCTGCACCACGCCTGAGAGAGGGTCTCCTGCCAAGCGTCTAATGTGTAAGGCCAGAAAAGAGCAAAGCATGGTTCCAAGGATAAGAGCCATTGGAAAAAAAATACAATAAGCCTTTCAGTGTATTCCTATCTTGCAGCCATCCTACCTCTGTCCTGAGGGTGGCTGGCGCTCCCCGCCGGGAATCGGTTCAGTCAGTAAAATCCAAGTGGGGCTGTGGGGCTTGCTAAGTGTGAAACCAGGAGAACCTTTTACTCAAAGAAGTGCTGACACTGGGTCAGTCAGCCCCAGACCATGTCATTTGTATGTAAGCGCATCTGCTCCCACTTCCCCTTGCTCTTGGCAGACAGAATTTTCTTTCTGGGATTGATGAATTTACAGCCACAGACACCCACTTCTGACAGCTGACCTGTCAAGATCGGCGCCCGAGACACTAATTTCCAGCACTCTAAACAAAATGAGCGCTGCTGTGAGCTGATAAGACAGCTACAGGTTTTCCTTTGTGGCTGAGATCTGCTCTGCCCAGACCAGAAATGTGGACAGGGCCAGAGGTTATGGCATAATCGCCACTTTGGAAGGGGACACATGGTCTCCAGATCTGATTATGATAAACAGTGGCTCAAGAGACTGGCTGTTTGGAGAATAAATCTCATAAACTCCTGGTGTCAGGAAAATATATTTCTTCAGTCGGGGGGGGGTCCTTATGTGTTTTTAAGGTGTAAAATGTGAGGATTTGGGACTTTACAGACCTGTTCTTGATATATGCCAGGCTATTAACCCTTAACACAATGGGCTTCCTTTGAAAGACCAGGCTTCCTGACCTGTTGCTTAGTTACAAGTGTGTCTTTTCTCTTCATGAAGCAGGAGGGGGAAGACGGGAGGTAACCCGCTGCTTCAGGGATCAAAGACAGAATGGGACCAGGGTTTCCTATAGAGCTTTGCTTTTTCCTAGGGAAGAGAATAAAGGAAGGAAAGAAGGGAAGGAGCGAAGAAAAGGAAAAAGAATGGGGGGAAAGGGAAAGAAGAAAAAATGAAGCAAAGGGAAGGGAAGGGAAGGGAAGGGAAAAAGGAAGCTGGCTGACTTGACCCTAAATCTCATGTTCAACATTATCTACCAAGATGACCTATCAATCCTCTACATGGCAACAGTTTCATAAGGGAATGAGAGGTACTTTGGTGGTAAACTTGACTCTAGAGCACTGGAAGTAAAACACAAAGCTTTTAGGACCATGTTGTCAGATGTCCCAACCATAGGCGAAGTCCCCTGTGGCTTCACCCTGTCACCTGTCATAGCCATCAGCTGAGTGTAGTGGGGTTCCGGCTTCAGTGATGACAACCACAGCACAGGCACCATCAGGTCAGTGCCATGGTGCTCTGAAATAATAATTCTACTGGTTTTCGTTCCTTTGCCCATTTTTATTGGCAAATAAATGAGTGAGAGTGTATGTTTAAAGGATACAGCCTCGGGCAGGGGCAGAGGGAGGAGGAATCCGCTCTCTCCAGTCTGTCTGAATTGGCCACTCGGCCAGCACTGATTTCAGTCAACTGTGAGTGTTGTTACCACTGTTGTTGCTGCTGCTGGGGGCGGTATTATGGTCTGGTGCTATAGATGCAAATGAAGTCCTTGTCCACGCTAAACAGAGCCTCTCTCTCCATCACTGAGCTACACTCTCAGCTAATTATAAGTCTTAAGCTTCAAGAGACATGGAGACAACGTGGTTAGACACAAACAGGACCTGAGCGGCACCGTGGGGGGCAGCAGTGGGTAGAAAATTCATCGGTGTAACCAGGGTTTCCAGTGGAAGGTGCATCTCCGGAATTCCAGAATATCAGGGCCACCAAGGATGGACCACAGGCACCTTTGGGCAGCACCCACATCTGCAGAGAATGGGCCCAGGGCCACTCCTGACACTTCCGGACATGCCAGAGGAGGTGTGGCCCCTCTGAGACAGTGGAGAACTCAAAGCCTCTCTGCCAACCAAGACCACCTGCACACGGAACTGGGTGTTGGGGAAGGCCATGTGATCTTAAAACAAGCACCAGCAGAGCTTGCGTTAACTGTTTGCAGGGCAGAGTCACAAGACCCTGAAGGAAGAGTGGACAGGCAGGAGAGCTAGCCTGTGTGGGCTTCATGAAAGCCCTGAGCAATGAGGAGAGGGAGAGATTTGCCCCACAGAGCTGGAGAAGATGAGAAAAGTTAGGAGAAGTGCCATTGACCATGGCAGATCACTCAGGATGGAGGCAGCAGATGGGACCAGGCTTTTGCCTCCACTAGCTGAAAATCCAGAGCACCAAGGGCTCGCTGGAGAGCAAGACTGGCCCAGCCTGAGAGTCTAGCAATGGAGTCTGTGAGTTCCCCTGTGAGTGACGGCAGAGGTAGTTCCACTTCCGCTGACCACACAGAGAGTGGTGAGAGGGTGTTGCTCCCACTGTAACAACAACAGTAAGAATTAGCCTGAGAGATCTGTAGCCCCAAGACAAGCTCTGCCCTCTAAGGGCAAAGAGGAGGCAAACAATGTTGTATCTGTGGCTGTCTGTGGCATGCGGTAGTTACCAAAGGAGCAAGAACAAAGAAATCAGAAATGTTGACCAATTCTTAAAAGCCAGGTGTGTGTCAGCATCACAGCGAGGGTCCAGGGAAGCCAGGACTCCAGGGAGGTCACAGCTCTTTTCTATCGAGGCCCCACTGGAGGGAGTAGGAGAAAGAAAACCAGAACCAAACACAGCACCTCAAAGAGAAATATCTGGACTTCCACCAGGCCTATATGAGGAAGCTTACAACTCGATTAGAAGGCAACTTAATTTGGAAGAAGGCAACTGAAAATGGAAGATTATTTAATTGTCCAGGGAAGTCATGTGCAAGATGAAACACGCTTGAAACTATATGCTGCACATCGTGAAATAGCAGAAGAAGGCAAAATAAGATCGCAAGGAAATGCTGCCAGCCCTCTCCAGGATGGCTACAATCCAAGAGAGTGTGGCAGTTTCTTCTAAAGTTAAATATCTATTTACCACGCAACCCGGCAAATCCACCTCTAGGTGTTACAGAAGAGAAGTATAAAATGTGCTCATGCAGAGGTCTGGATGTCAATGTTCCTAGAAACTTTATTCTTAACAGGCAAAACCCTGAAACGCCCCAAATGTCAACCAGCTGGTGAAGATAAACACTGGGTGGCCTACAGGTGCAGCACAATAGGACCTCAGCAAGCAACAGCAGGATGAACAGACATCTGTACTAAGTGAACACACCTGGCCTTCGTGACCCCACTTACACGTCATCCCCACAACGGCAGTATCACAGGAGTGAGCCAGGACCGTGGGTGCCTAAGTGCTGAGAACCGGGAAAAGGTACACATGCAGAGAGGACACAGGCTTGGGGGCAATGGAGGTATTCCATACACTGTGTGTGCTGGTGATGACACTGCCATCTACACTTGTCACAGTGGACCAAACGCTGAGCACCTCAAAAGATGCAGATCATTACATTCAGAAGACCTGCGGGGTGCACGTGTGTGCACGTGTGTGTAACGATTCTAAGGAAGCTATGTAGTAGGAAGTGACACTAACCTGCCACATGACCTGATGGGCTGTTTGGCAGGACTGATGAGAGGGAAGGAGTCCCAGAATAACAACACAATCAGCGTTAGCACCTTCAGATTGATGGCACTTTAATTACCTGGAGCTAGAGGATCAGAAGCAGCTAAGGCATTACCTACCAACCTCAAAGAGCTAGATCAGTCTTTGAAAGGGTTTAAGAAAAATTTCACCTACAAAGAGCTCCATAGTGTGTGCAGGAAAACAGATTAGGAAAACAGATTAGATACACAGTAGTAAGTGTTCCCGCTTTTTAAAAGCTTATTTCTTTTGCTGAGATGGTGTACATATTTCCCTAAAACCCAGAGGTCACTGTAAGTGGCTGTTTTGGACTTGCAGTGGGGCAACGGGATTGCAAAGGTTCATCTCTTACTCAGTACAAGCCTGCAGTGTCTGGGTAGTTTTAGAGGGGAAGCATTCTTTAAAAATCCGAAGGAAAACAAGACAGTGATTTTTACTTTGAAAGCACACTTCGATCTAGATATTGACTGGGTTGCTATGTGTGTTCCTCTCAATTATTTTAAGTGTATTGGTTTTATTTTACTCCACTGCAAGTTCTAGAAACAGCATACTTTGTGATGGGAAAACTAGGCTGGAATTCAGTTTCTCCCACTTCCGAGCCCGTGACAGGCCAGTTACCTGCACTGCTCCTGCTCTTTCTTTGGGCTTAGGCACCCTCCTCTGTGGTTTCCATCCATGGTTACCAGCTAGTGTTACAGGCAATGTTTCTTTCCTCTCTGGTTTCCCTCTGCTCAGACCCAAACTAACAGCTTATGAAATTCTTGTTAGTTTGAATTGCCCAGAATTAATGGCACTGTACACACTATTCATCAGTCTGAATTCTGACAGGACACATTCTGCCAGTCAGTTCTGTGAGTCTACGCTGAATAAAGTGGCAGGTGTCTGTACATCCTTAGCCATCTCCTCCCCCTGGAAAGCTTCCTGTTCCTTTGCTCTCTGATTTCTACTCATCCTTCAAAAATCATCCAAGAGACCCCTCCTTGCATCTCAAGAGTAAGTGCCTTCCTTGGGCATGTCCAGTACGTCCTACCCATATCTCTGTGGAAATGCTTTGCACAAAATGTAAAAATTTCATGTCTACCTAGTCACAAATACACTGCATCTCTTTTAAGCAGGAAATTATCTCTTCATTTTGATTCACCCAATAAAGTCTTACTAAAAAAATTAATACATTTGATCACCCCTTGGGCATCTCCTCATTAACTGGTGAGAAATTCATGTTTTTCTCAAATTTCAGCTTTTAATAAGTACAAGTCAGATCCCCTATCTGAAGCTCTGCGAAAGGTTTCTTTGTTTGGTGCTGACTTATTTACAGTGATGGAAAGTTTCTGGCCTGGATTTTCTCTCTTGCATGACTCTGTGTTGAGTCTAATTTTAAGACTTTAAATTATGCAAATGTGTT
Source organism: Dolichotis patagonum (assembly GCA_004027295.1). Lineage (NCBI taxonomy): Eukaryota > Metazoa > Chordata > Mammalia > Rodentia > Caviidae > Dolichotis > Dolichotis patagonum. The sequence continues at coordinate 3,363 of PVJX010023136.1, read as the reverse complement.
AGTAAAATAAATGAATCAAGTGACATTGAAACACTTTACGTTTTTATTCCAAACCAGAGATCTCCAAGCCCCGGGCCACAGACCTCTGCAGGGCCACACATCAGGGGCTGAGCCATAGACAAAGGAGGGAAGCTTCACTGCTGGCGTCACTGCCTGAGCTCCGCCACCCAGCAGATCAGCGGCAGCACTGATTCTCACAGGAGCTCGAATCCTACGAGGAATTGAGCACACAGGGATCTATGTTGCTGTTCCTAAAACCTGCAGTCTTTAGAAAAAATTGTCTTCCATGAAACTCATCCTTGGTGCCAAAAAGTTGGGGGCCACTGCTATAGAACATGGTCTTTGAACTAGAAGCACCTCATCTTGGGTCCACCTCCTATGTGCTGAATCAGTGCCTGCAGTTTACCAAGACCCACAAAGGATGCGTAGGCACAGTAAAGTTTGAGAAATAGTCAGCAGATGATAGAATCATTGACCTTTTGCCTAGGGCACTTATGGCCTTCCCTACCTGTCTCAGTTCCTCTCTTATCCATCTCCTATCAAACCTCTACCTCACAGCCAGAGTTCCCCCCCCCCTTTTTTTAATATAACTTATTTTACTTTACTCTCCTTCTTAAAATTTACAAGTAGGATCCTGTTAAACATGGATTACATTTCCCAAAGACTCCAAGACCTGACCAATGTCTGCTTTTTCACCTCATCCCATGCCTCTCTTTCTACCTGACTCACTATTCTCCACTGACACTGAACACCTTTCACTTCCTCTCCCAAGTCAAGGTCCTTTCTGCTCTGAAATCCTGTATACAACCCCCTCCTGCCTGCTAACCCTTATCTCTACCATCCACATCTCATGCTTGGCTCTGTCTTCTCTGGCAGGTCTTGCCTGGTGAGTAATCCTCCTGATTACTTCCCAGGTCACTCAACCAAAGTACTTTCAATATTCTCAAACACAGGACTTTGATATTTTCTTCAAAGCTCTCAAACATTTCAATTGTGATAAACACCCTCCATGATGTACAGGATGTCTGTTTTGCCTAGCATCCCATAATAACATCTGACATAACTTCTGGCCCACTGCACGCTCTTAACAAGTATTTGCTAAATACAAGAATTAACTAAAAATCTAGTCTAAGAATCAGCAAGCTTTTCTATTAATGGACAGAGTGTAAATATTTTCAGCTTTTTGAGCTACATAGCCTCAATTGGTGTATGTAAGTGTTAATGAACTTTACATATGAAATAAAGCTGGCAGGCTGGATTGAGTACAGGAGCCATAGGTGCCCTTCCCTGATTATCAATACCTTTACTTCTCTTGTTGCCTCTGTCTACCATGGTATTCCCTCCAATTTCACTTCTAAAAGCATAACCCTTCTTTATTATTTCTCTCTTTTTACAAGACATGGTGTCGCTGAGTTGCCCAGCCTAGCCTAAGTCTTACACACAGTCCCCATTCCTCCACAGTCCCCAGAATAGCTGGGACTACCCTGTGTCATAGATTCAGGTTTGTCATTTCTTAAACTGTTTGTCACATTTTTCTAGACGCTCTACTTTATCCCTCCAACCAGAAGCGACAGGTCCTCCTGCACCTGAAAGTCACTGTGCTTACATGTCTTCAAGACGCTGATCTCCTTCAGATTTCCTTGACAGTTCTTACAGCAGATCACATTGTAGAAAGATGTGTATGACAATATTCCCCACCTTGTATGCTCTTCTGTACTGAGTCTTCCCCACCTCCTATCCAGAAGCAAGGTCGAGGCCCTTCTTCCAATCTTCCCTGCCTCTCCTGCCTAGATCTCTTGTGACACTTACTCTACCGCAAGGTTTTGCACCCTGGGAACCATGGATATTTTGAGCCAGCTAATTCTTTATTGCGAGGCAGGGATGCTGCTCTGTGCATTACAGATATGTAGCAGCATCCCTGACCTCTATCGGCTAGCTGTCAATGGTGTTTCCCAGTGTGAGCACCCAAAATACCTCCAGGTATGGTCAAAAAATGTCTTGGAGGACAGAATGAGCCCAGCCACCATTCACAGAGAATCATTTATCTAGGAGAATGTAGACATCATGCACAAAGGACATCTTTGAGACCACCATGCTGCCGAGACCACATATAGATGTCCTCGTTGACACCCCCAGATAGTGGCCTTCCACCCTTGACCAAAGCACGAGACATGGGATGGATCCTTCTTGAAACCCTTAAAACCTGTGCATCAGTCAGAGGCCATGCAGCCCTGCTTTGGAGTCAGCCAACTATGCATTGAAAACTCCACAAACTATGAGCTACCATAAACCTTTCCTCCTCTAACTTTGCATGCTAGGTATTCTGTCTTGGCAACGAAACAAGGAACCAAAGCAAGCACTAAGGACAATTTTAGTAGATACAAAACTCAAACTCACTAATCCTAAGAGTTTAGAGGAAAATATTGGTCACTGAAAGAAAAGTACTTATGTTATCCAGTGCCAGAAAATTTAAGAAAACTGGCATATGCACATGGAAAGTAGACAGTCTTGTTTTTAAAAAGTTCATGAAGCTAAAGAGGTGTCCAGGTAGAATTCTGAACAGTCCTTGGCTTTCTCTTAGCTGCTCACCCTAATGCATGCAAAGGGACACAGATAAACCACCAGAGGGACTAGAGAAATAATTATGCTTTTAATCAGAACCTAGAGAAAAATGTATAAAATCCAGAATTTTTTAAAATTTGAAAACAAACTATTTTAATCCTCAGTGTCATCTTGGATAAAATTCCAAACTAAGGAAGATTCCCAGTGCTAAGATCAAAGTCTGCGGACTCTGGAAAACGTGAACTCACAAAATCAAGGGTTCTCTCTGGCTGTAAAAGTCTCTCTTTTGGGAGGGGTAGGCGGGAGAGATTTTCTTAAATTTTAAAAACAAAACAAAAAATAAATGATACAGAATTTCAAAAAAATAGTAGGAAATTAACACTAGTTAATAATTGCATAGACATACTTAAGGCAGTGTCTTGTAGACCTTTTAGGCAGACAAAGGTCTCCTATAACAGTACAGGGACACAGCCCAGCCTTTCTCTACTAGGCAAAAGAACCTGCAAAATCTGTTGCAGCCCATTAGAAAGTATACAATGGAGTACTACTCAGCTATAAAGAATGATCACATTGAGATATTTATAAATAAATGGACACGACTGGAGACCATACTCATAAGCGAAATAAACCAAACTCACATGTGTAAATACCATATAGTCTCCCTAGTATGAGAGTTGGTAAGAGTATATAAGATTTTATGGTAATCATGAGTCCCCATCTCATAGCTTTGAAGCCTTTCAATGTTTTCATTCATCAGTTGGAATGGTTTTATCCTGTTTTGTTTGACTTTATTATACGTGA
>PVJX010023135.1:0-29674 GCA_004027295.1 Dolichotis patagonum | reverse complement strand
TGTGAAAATGGCCATTCTCCCAAAATTACTATACAGATTCAATGCAATCCCAATCAAAATACCACTAACATACCTCATAGATCTAGAGAAATCACTCCTAAAATTCATCTGGAACCAGAAGAGACCTAGAATAGCAAAGGCAATTCTAAGCAGCAAAGGCAAGGCAGGAGGCATCACAATCCCTGACTTGAAGTTATACTACAAAGCTACTGTAATAAAATCAACATGGTACTGGAATAAAAACAGATCTGGCTATCCTTATGCCAAAAACTAAAACTAAACCCATGCCTATCACCATGTACTAAACTAAAATCTAAATGGATCAAAGATCTAAATATTAAAACAGAAACACTAAATCTGTTGGAAGACAAAGTCAGTAAAAATCTTGAAGACAAAGGGCTAGGTGGAGAATTCATGAACAAGAATCAAACCACATGGGAAATACTTCCCAGAATCAATAACTGGGACCACATCTTATTAAAGAGTTTCTGCATGTCAAAAGAGATCTCCAGCAGAGTGAAAAGAAAACGCACAAACTGGGAAACAATCTTAGTGAACTGTCCCTCAGACAAAGGACTTCTGTCTAGAACTTATAAAGAATTAAAAAAAAATCAGAGCCTCAAAATTCAAAGACCCAATCCAAAAATGGGCATCTGAAATGAATACACAGTTCTCAGATGAAGAAATACAAATGGCAAATAAATACATGAAAAAAAATATTCATCATCATTAGTCACTAGAGAAATGCAAATTAAAACCACACTGAGATTCCATCTCACCCCAGAAAAAATGGCCAGGTTAAAAAAAAACTACCAACAACAAATGCTGGAGAGGCTGTGGGGAAAAAGGAACTCTTCTGCACTGTTGGTGGGAGTGTAGACTGGTGCAACCACTGTGGAGGTCAGTCTGGAGATTCTTCAAAAAGCTGAGTCTGGAGGTCCCACTTGACCCAGCTATTTCACTTCTAGGCATATTCCCAGAAGATCTGAGAACATCATGCCACAGTGATATATGTGCACCCATGTTTATAGCAGCACAATTTGTAATAGCCAGATCTTGGAAACAACCTAAGTGCCCATCAACTGAGGAATGGATAAAAAAGTTGTGGCATTTTTATACAATGAAGTACTACTCAGCTATAAAGAATGATCACATTGAGATATTTATAAATAAATGGATGCAGCTTGAGACCATACTCATAAGTGAAATAAACCAAACTCACATGTATAAGTACCATATAGTCTCCCTAGTAGGAGAGTTGGTGAGAGTACTTAAGATTTTATGGTAATCATGATTCCCCATTACATAGTTTTGGAGCCTTTAATGTTTTCATTCATCAGTTGGAATGGTTTTATTCTGTTTTGTTTGACTTTATTATGTGTGATGGTATGAACAGCTGTTTTGAAGAAAATAAAACATTATGGCAGCCATTGCTGATTTAATATCATCTTGCTTTGAAGTCTTACCATGCTTTTATTCTTCTATTACCATCAGTTCTATCATGTTGTGTCCTATGGGGATTTTAATATATGTGATAGTACAAACAAATTTTTATGGCAAATGAGATATTATAGTAGCTATTGATCCTTTTCTGTTATTCGGTTCAGAATTCCCTGTAATTCTTTCATTCTTTTGAATGGTTTTATAATATTTTGTTATGTTTGATATTATTGTATTTGAAGCTATGCTCAACTATTACAAACAAAGAGACATTATGGTAGCTACTGTTAATATCCAGTTGTGTCTTGTTGAAAGAGACATTATGGTAGCTACTGTTAATATCCAGTTGTGTTGCTTATGTTGTTCTGTTTTGATCTGCTTTGTTCTGTCCTCTTTTGTTTTATTCTCTTTCAAATTAAAAATTTTTTTTAAAAGTTAGAACTAATAAAAATCCAACAAAGTTGCAATATACAAAATCAATATTCAAAAGTTAGTATTTTTTCTACATGCTAATAACAAACTACCCAAAAATAAATTAAGAAAATGATCCCATTATGACAGCACCAGAAACAATAAAATATTTAGAAATAAATTTAACCATGCAGGTGAAAAATACATGCAGTGACTACTACTGAGCTCTAATGAAAAAAACTTAACAAAGAAAATATAAATGGAAAGATACTTAGGGTTTGTGGATTAAAACAAAGATTATTTTGAAAATGTTCATACTGCCCAAGCAATCTACATATTCAAAGCAATCTCTATCAAAATCATAACACTGTTTATAAGGAAATAGAAATAAACCTACAAAAGATCCTAAATATGCAACGAAATCTTGAGCAAAAAGAGCAAGGCCATAGGCATTTCATTCTACAATTTCAAAACATATAAACTGGTTATAATTAAAACAGTATAGTAGTGGCATAAAAATAGACACATTAAACAATGTAGCAGAATAAAAAACCCAATATACATTTAGTTGATTTTGACAACAATAACAAGAATACATATTGAAGAAAGGACAGTCTCTTCAATAAAGATATTGGGAAATCTCAAGAATCACATGCAAAATAAGAAATTTGGCCCTTATCACTCATCATATACAAAAATCAGTTCAAAATGGACTAAAGACTTAAACAGGTTTTTTTTATATTTTTTAAATTTTATTTTAAAAAGTCAGAAAAGTCAGAAAAGAAGAACTAAAAGCAAAAGGCATAAACAATGGCAAACTCAAAACAATAACAATATAAGTTTTAAAAACAGAATGAAAGAAATTTAACAATGGTTGTTATATTGCATATTGTTCTCTTTTTTTAAAGAAAGAAAAGAGAATTAAACAAAATAGAAAAACAGAAAAGAAGGGCAGAACAATGCCAAATTTAAAAAAAAATATCATCATAGAATCGCTAGTTGATACATTACTCATTGTCATCCTTAAAAAGTTTCCAAAGTCACAAAATCAGAGCATAAATAGTGGCTAGCCACTCAAACATTAACACTGCAAATCTTTCTGTTCAATGTTCCAACAGAAGTTCAGTAATATGGTCATCTATTTTACACACTATACATACCGTTATACTCTTTAGAACGCTTTCCTTCCCTTTCACTTTCACAATATCATTATACCTTTTAGGTCCCATTATTCTGTCAGTTTTTATTAAACAGTTTTAAAACAACCAGAAGAAAACATAAGGGAAAGGTTTATTGACTCTGTTCTCACCAATGTTTTTGCCTAAAGGTAACAAAAAGCAAAAATAGACAAATGGAATAACATCAAACTAAAAATATTTCTGCATGGTAAAGTAAACATTGAAAAAATAAAAAGAAAACCCATAGAATGGAGAAAATATTTTCAAACCATATATCTGATGAAGAGTTAATATCTAAGGTATATAAGGAACTCAATAACAAGAAATCAAATAACCTACCTGTAAGAGGGAGAAAGGACCCTAATGAGATACTTCTCAAAAGATGACATAGAAATGGCCATCAGATACATGAGGGAAATGAATTAAGAGAAATACATATGAATGCCCAATGAGATATCACCTCAAACTTGTGGCTTTTATTGAACAATAAAATAGAGATGCAGAAAGGATAAAGAAAAAAAGAAACTCTTGGACATTTTTGGTAAATACAACATTTATGGAAAATAGCTTGTAAATTTTCCAAAATTAAAAGAAAAAAATACTATATGATCTAGCAATTCCACTTCTGGGTATTTCCCCAAAGATAATTAAATTTATGCCTTAAAGGGATACCTGTATTCTCATGTTCACTGGAGCATTATTCACAATAGTCATTATATGGAATCAACCTAAACAGCCATTGATGGATTAATAAAGAAAATGCACTGTAGACATACTATGGAATATTATTTAGCCTAAAAACTGAAAGAAATCCCATCATTTTCACAACATGAATGAATCTGTAGGGACAGAAATAAGCCAGGCACCAAAAGATAAATACTATATAATCTCACTCATATTTGGAATCCAAAAAAGTCAAATTCATAGAAGCAGAATGGAATGATTGTTGCCAGCGATGGGACGGGGAGAAAATAGGGAGATTCTGGTCCAAAAGAAAGTTTTGGCTTAGCAGAAATTTTAAGTTCAGGACAGCTAATGTACAACATTATAATTAATAATGCAGTGCATACCTGAAATTGGGTGTGTGAGTAGATCTTAAATGTCTTTATCATAAAAAAGGGTAACTTCATGAGGTGATAGACATGTCATGGTAATCATTTCACAATAAATACATTAACACATCATGTTGCATATTGTACATATATAAAATTGCTGTCAACCATGCCTTCATAAAGCTGAAAATATAACAAATAAAAATAAAAAATGAAAATAAAAATTGTAACTATGTGAGTGGATGGACATGCTAATTAAATTGATTGTAGTAATCATTTTAAAATGTATATGTACTATATATCAAACCGTTGCATTGGACACCTGAAATACTTATAATTTTTACTTGTCAATTAGATTTCAGTAGTGTGGGAGAGAATTTATATTTAAAATGTTCAGAAAACCAACAAAACCTAACGATTTTTTCTCCTCCGGAATTATCAAATTCTTACGCCTTTCAAATTCAATCGATGACTCCTAAGTTCAGATAAATGTACAAACACGTATTTAAAAATATAAGAGTCCCTAAGGATGCTTGAGTTCACAAGTATATGTACAGCAAATATTGTCAACTATGGAGGCACAAGAGCTTAAAGATAAATGTATATGGATATATTCTATCTACAAACTTTTTTCTCAGTATAGATACTTCCTCCCTACGAAGAAAAGAAATATCAGAAATACTCAAGAATAGGTTAAATTAAAATCATCTTCAGTCATTTCAAGAGCAATCAACTTCTTGCTTTCAAATAATTTGCACATAGAAGCAGTAGAGTCTGGTTACATTCCAGTTCCCAACAATAAGTGATCCACTAACTTTTTTTTCTTTTTTCTCTTTTCTTTTCTTCTCAAAACACTTTTGGCTGATCCTTTTAGTGCTTTCCAAAGCCATTTATTTATCAATAGACCCCTGAATCTTAAATTTTGAATCAATATTTCATCTGTGACCTAGGCTCTAGTGCCACTCAGTGTTCAAATCATAGAACTACAGCAAATCAAACCACTCAATCTGTTACAATGTAGTCTTGTGCAATACTGCGATCTCAAAAGATTTCCTCTTGATCCCTGCTTGCTGTGCATAAGAAAGATGGCAAAGTCTATGTACTTAAACTAAATATTTTTTGGAACTTTGCTTAGGGAAAGGTAGGGAATGAGCGCTGGAAATCTTTTGTTGTTGTTCCTTCTCAGCTTGATTCATCTAGTACTATGCAGTATCTCCAAATATAAACTGACTACTTAAAGCACAGATATATCATTTTATAAGGAAAGAAAAAAGTCTGACTATTCAGGAACAAGTTGCTAAGAAGTCTCATGTTTACAGAAAGTAAAAATATTAACTTAAGTTTATAAACAAACACTCATAAGAAACTACCAATTACTGAGAACTAGGTGATATAACCTTAATTCTGTTAATTAATATAAGATAAGCAAGCTGGTGTCTTCGATTTCTCACAATGAATTCCATGTAAATGGAATACCAAAAATTTCACTGTGTGGGAAAATGAAAGACTTGAAGAACAAACACTAGATTATGTTTCAAAGGAATGAAAATAAAAACGAGAGGTATTTTGTAAAAGAAAAATATGGAAAATACATTTAAAAAAGTAACTTGCAAGCTAATATTAATGTGAGGAGGTTAAAGACAAGAAGAAATGTAACTTTCCAGAAAATGAGACAGTCACACAGAAATTATGAATAAAACATTATTCAAGTTTACTTGAAAACTTGACATTATTGACAACTGTCCATTTTAAGATCAAATAATCACCTACTATATACCTTTCAGTAGAAATTGAGGAAGATAATTGAGGAAGGATGAGGGAATCCAAATTTCTCTTTTCTAAATCTGTAATGGTGCTTTTAAAATATCTTACACGGAACAAGAGGTAATTTAAAGGAAATTTTATCCTCATTTTTTTAACAAATTAAAATGTCTTCATTGGAGAAACTTTAGAAAAATAAAAATAAAATGTATTTTGCATTATTACCAGTTACAGAAAATCACTTAATATTTTGGTGTAAACACTCTATTATGGGAAAGGACAACAGTGTAACTTTAGAGGTTAATCACATAGACTCTGGGGTCATAACACCTGTCTGAAGCTTTCTTTTATCACTAACTGTTAACACTTCTATGCTCATCAAGCTTAATTATCAACCTGATTGTTTTGGGAGGCCCTTCCAGGATTAGTAAAGTACACTTCTGGATGTGTTTGGGTGGGATCTATATCTGGACCCTCCTTTGTCTCTGATACTCTTCTCTTCTTCCTGGCCATCATGCGCTAAGCAGCTTTGCTCTGTGACATCTTTCACTTACAATGTTTCTGCTTTGAAGCTGTCTGCCATGGACTGACCCATCTAAAACCGTAAGTAAAATTAAGCCTCTCCTGCTTTTCATTGTAGATGTTGGGTATTTTGTACCAGCAACAAAAAGCTGAGTACTACAAGATCCTCCTGCCTTAATTTCTTTATCTGAAAAAATAAAGATAATAACCATACTCAGCTCTCAGAAGAAATGATAACCTGCATGTACCAAATGCTTTTTTTTTGTATTTTAAGAGCTCTTTGTAAGAAGGAGTTTCATCCTTTGTTCACCATATGTGTTACACCATTGTTCCCAGTTGTCAGTTGTCTTTCAATCTTGTGTATAGTAGATTCTGGCAGACAGAAGCTTTAAATTTTTTGGAGTAAATCTATCACTTCTCTTCAGGATATTTGCCTTTGGTATTATGCTTAGAAAGGCAACAGATTTAAAGAAGGAGTAAAGATAGTACAACTTTTTTCAAGAAAGCAAAATATATCTGGCATGCTTATTGTGAGTAAGATAAAAATCCAACATTCCTCTGCTCATGCACCTCTACAAAGCATGCACATTTTTAAAATAACTTCATTCTGAAAACAAATGCACACAATTCACAATGACAAATCAGTACATATAAAACGTCCTATGATTATGACCTGTCAAGGTCCATGGTGAAACTGGATCTTGATCATTGGCTCAAATAAGAAGACATAAATATATATAATTAAAGATAAACCATAGTAAATTAAAATAAAGTTTCACTTTTTTAATAACCTAATTCTCATATGATTGTGAAACATTTACAATGGAATTAATTGCTTTAAAAATCCAGAGAAATACCATAATCATATCATTCACACCAGAAGGAATATGTCTTGTCAGTACAAGTTCCTACATGCTACCCCAGGAAATGTAACACAGAGAGTTTCAAAGTTTAAGCAAAGTAAAATACTAGTAAGCTTATCATGTGAACCTAGGTCACTTTTTCTATCCAACAGACTACATAAATAAATACCAACTATGAACTGGGTTTTAATACACATCTCATACAACATTATCATGGTCTAATTTCAGTGAAAGAATTCAGAGAAATTAATCAACTAAAATTAAAACCATATACAGTAATTTTTAATCTAAATTTTAAAACTTTTAAAACTTAGATTAATATTAATTCAGCTTAATATCAAAAATATTTTAATAATTAAGGAATTTTTATTATAAGTGAAAGTGTAGTTCAGTATTTTTTCTTTATAATACATATAGAAGTCAAACCAAAAAGTTATCACTAGCCATATGTCAAAAAGACTTTTTAATATTTATAAGGTATTGAGTTCAAGTAAGCCACTTTAGAAATATTAATAACAAAATATTATGCTACACTTAAAAACCAAAGAACTGTATTTAAAATCTCAATGCTCTTATTTTACAGATTTCTGAAGCAGTTTTTCTGTTAAAAAATCAGAATCATAAAAAAGGTTACTACTATAGTTTTCTCAAGGTCACAAACAAGTAAACAAACATATCAGTGATTAATTTTTTCTAAGTCTGATTCTCTATCCACCATAATATATAATTTCTGCCATAAACATCTTAAAATATGTATAATGTCATAAGACTTGCTAATACTACTTTTCAGCACTGTCATATTTTGTCCGCTGAGCCAAACACACCAGATGTCTTTAAATAAAAGATTTAGACAGCATAAAAATAAAGTGTTATTGTATATGGGCTTTTCAAAAATATACCAATACATTAGAGATACCATAAGGTTTGAATATATGCTATTATAGCAGAGGGTAAGAGTTTGCAAATACTAATAGATAAACCTATAGACAAAACGAAATATGATCACAGATGCAGATGAGGAAGAAAACAATGAAAAGTTAATGTAACACAGCATGATAAAAGCTATTTTATCTAACATAATGAGCTAGAATCATACATTCCCATTTCTTGGGGAAAATATGGATTTTTCATTTCCTAAAATTAATGTCCCTATCAGTGTACAATTCTACTGGATTCCTTGAAAAACCAAAGTTAATTAAATAAGCTTAAGAGATTGTAACAAGATAAAGGGTTTCTGAGGCACCTCTGGTGATTAATTGGGTGCTACAGTATTTATACATACACAACTAGTGAAGATGGAACTGTCCATGAGAACAGATTTGAAACAATAGCTTCATCCCAAACTACACTTGTGCATCTGTTACATTTACACATTTCCTTCTAGTAACTCTAAATGCTTAAGGAAACATTTCTTCCCCCAATTTCCAACTACAAATGATCATATAGGAAAAGGTAGAAAAGCACTGAGATGAAGCAAGTCTTACATCAGACACCAGTAAATTAAAGAATACACATGTCACAGATATAAACAGCAAAAGCCATTATTTTAAAATGTTCAATCAAGTGGCTTAACAATTATTTTCCAAAAAAAAAAAACCAATTATTTTCCATTACTTGAAAAAAATGTCAAAGCTCTTTAGCAGAAAAGAATATATCAAATCCCTCCGCAATCTGGCCCTAACCAGTATTTTCAGCCTGATCTTCTCACTCGCTCATATGTACTTCTTGCTCTTTTTACATCAAGACTTGACATTTTCCTGAACTCAAAAACTTTATTCACTCTGTCTGTAATAAAGCCACTTCTTTTGCCTGAATCATCTTCTTACAATTATCCTGCAGAATTTTATTCACCCTTTAGGATTCAGTTACCTTATTATAAGCCAGTGCAGTTACTATTTATTTAGGTTTGTCCTCTGCTATATGAGATAGAAAAAAATAAAGTTATTTATCCTTGTATTCCTAGAACTAACCACACTCCCAGGTATACAGTGTTAAATTAAAAAATGTTTGCAAAATTCTGAGTGAATGAACAAACAATCCAAATTCAGATTTTTTCCCTAATTTTTTTCTTTTAAGTAATAGTAGAATCTTCATTTCCTCTGCTTCTTTTCTCCCATCCCCACCACTATCTCAGTTTAGTCCACAAGAAATCCTATCCTCAGCAGCAAATATCTATCATTTCTATTTTAAAAAATTAAAACATTATTTCAGGAAGAGGAAGCAGATGCTCTTTTCCCTATTCTTTCCACTAAGTACAACTAAAAGTACTGGATAGTAGATGGAGCAAGCTAAAAGACTAAAAGTTGGAGAGAAGATTGTAGACTTGAAGGAACATGGTCTAAACTCCTTGTGTTTTCTTTTTGCCTCATATATCACAGAGTGACAGCTGAAGGAGCTAGAAACATGGAAACCCCAACAGACACACACAAAAAAATAGCTCCAGCAAAATCTTGCTTTCTCTAACTAAAAGCCTAGGAAAAGGCAACTTATGGAAACACAAAACTTTCACAGAACTGCTGTCCTCTAGCCAAACATCACAGAAAAAAAAACTGTAACTCCACCTTCATCCATGTTAGCAAAGGCCAAGTAAGAACTCAATTGTCCTCTCCTCAAGCAACAGTAATGAGGTTCAGACATCCTCAGCAAAGCTGTGTCCAAGAAGGCCAAGCAGAAAGCCAGTTTTATGTGTGCTGCACAATAGGATGATTCTTTTCCTCCCTATAATGAGAACAGAGACCACTGTGGCACTGGCACTTCCACTACCAGCCAGCAATAATGAGGCATTATCTCCATTCCACCAGGCCAGGGCTAGAGGAGGCGTAGTGGAAAATCATTCCACCATTATGGTATAGCAATAAGGAGACCACTTCCACCACAATGTCAGTAGAAACCAATTGGTAAGGCAGAATTTCTACTCCCTCCCAGCAGTAATGAGGAGTCAGTGACACTCAAGTGTCACCAGGGCCAGTTGGGGAAATCAATATTCTTTTCCAACTGTCATAAACGAGATGGCATACCCCACCTTGAACTGCCACACTGGTATCAGAGAAAGTCAACCAAAAGAGAAGGTCTCAATAAGATTTAGAATCTTGTAACATGAAAATATCCATGTTTCCAATTAAAAAAATCACTCACCATACTAACAACTAAAAAGATCTCTAACTGAATGAAAAAAAACTGTAGCTTAAAAAAATGCTAGAATTTCTTAACAATATTTTAAAGTAACAATCATAAAAATGTTTCAGAGAGCAATTACAAACATGCTTGAAAGAAATTTTTAAAAAACATAAAACAATAGCAAAGAATGAAAATACCTCAACAAACAAAAATACAAATAAAAAATGGAAATTTTGGAACTGAAAAATAAAATAACTAAAAAATAAAGCTTGGTAGATAGGTTAAACAACAGAATGGAGGAGACCAAAAAATGATGAACTAAAAGAAAAAATAATAAAAATTACCAAATCTAAACATCATGGAGAAAATAAATTAGAAAGAAAAATGAACATATTTTAAGGACATGTGAGAGTACAAAAAAAAGATATTATGTGTTACTGAAGTTATAGGGAGAATAAATAATGAGAAATGGATAAAAACATACTATACTTAAAGAAATAAGTAAAAACTTGCCTTTTAATTTCCTTTTCAAATTTATCAAGACATAAATGTATGCATTCATGAAGATGAATGAACCACATACAAATTAACTCCAAAAAAAGATACCCTAAGACATACTATAGTTAAAATTCTGAAAGCTAATGGGAAAAAAAAAGAAGAGAAAATTCTTAAAAGCAACCAAGACACCTTACGTTCAGGGGAAAACAATTAAAATAACAATAGATTTCTGATTAGAAATCATGAAAACCAGAAACTGTAGTATTATTTTTGAAGCACTAAAAAAACAAAAAACAAAAAAAAACAAAAAAACCATAAAACTGTTGTTGACTCAGAAGCCTATAACCAGTGAAATTCTATTTCAAAATTACCTTGCACTTGCCAGGCCGGCACTGTGCTGTTAAGCTATATCCTTGGCCTATTTCAGAAATTAAGTGTAAATCAAGACCTTCTCAGATGAAAGAAACTAAAAGAATTTTTTCAAAAGTAGATTTACTCTAAAAAGAATAACTAAAGGAAATTTTCTACATAGAAATGTTTATAGAAGGAAACTGGAAACATCAGAAATGGAAAAAGAATACAATGACAAAAATATTGGTAAATACTATAGATTCATCACTTGATTTTTCAAAATTATTACACATTTGGAGAAAAATTATGAAATCATCTGATATGGTTCTATATGTATGTAGAGAAAATATTTATGACAGTTATAAACAAAGAAGAAAGGAAAACAAGTAAACATAAGATTTATATACTTCATACAAATTGACAAAATGACACTAGTAGGTTGTGACAGGAAATCATTTTAGAAAGCTATAAAAGAGGTATATCCAAAAAATGATAAAATAAAAAGTGATTTTTAAATTGTTCATGTAACTTATTGAAAAACAAGAAAATAGAGAAATAACAGGGAAAACAAACATAAAAAATAAAGGGCAGATTTTCTTATGAATGAATATATCAAATGTAAATAGTAAATATACCAATTTAAAATATAACTTTAATGTGAATTTTAAAATATGATCTAATTTTATGCTGTTTGCAAAACAAAAATCACTTTAAACAGAAACAATATAGGCGATCTAAAGTAAAAGGATAGAAAAACATCATGCAAATGTTAAAGTGAAGCAAGAATGCTATCTTAACATCTGGCAGAATAGTGAACTTCAAAACTAGAAAAATTATCAGAGAATGGAAAACAAATTATAAAATATAGACATGATAAAAAAGGGTCAATCTAAGAAGAGCAATCCTAAATGGTTATACACCAACCACAGGTAAAAGGAAAAATAGACAAATCCATAATTATATGTAGAGATGTCAACATTGCCTCTGAATACTTCATAGAACAAATAGAAAATCAGCATGATATGAAAGAACTCAACAACATGATCAATCATTAGCACCTAATTAACATTTATAGAAGATGCCTCTCAATAACAGCATAACACTCATTCTTTCCAAATGTCCAAGGAATACACATACAAAGAGAGACTACATAGCAGAACATAAAACAAACCTCAATGAATTTGAAATAACTAAAATAATGCAGAATATGTTTTCTAGCCAAAATGGGATCAAATCAGAAATCAAAACCAGATGATAACAGCAAAATCTCCAAAGCCTTGGAAACTAAACAACACGTCACTACATAATCCATGAGTAAAACAGTAAGCGTCAAAGAAAAAAATGTTAATGCATAGAAAGGAATAAAAATGAAATTACAACAAATCAAAATATGTTGGACTCAGATAAAGTGCTGAAAGGGAAATTTATATCTCTAAAACATAGATTAGAGAAATGATCTCAATAATTTAAACTTCAACCTCAAGAGTATAGAAAAAGAAGGGAAGGAATATTAATTAGCAGAAATCAGTGAAATAGAATGGAAAACAATAGATAAAATCAATAGGGAAAAGGTTCATTGGCTGAAAATATTAATGTGATTACAAATCTCGAGCAAGACTGACATTGAGAAAAGAGAGCAGGCCGGGGATTTAGCTCAGCGGCTTAAGCGCCTGCCTGGCAAGCGTGAGGTCATGAGTTCGATCCCCGGTACCAAAAAAAAAAAAAAAGAGAAAAGAGAGCAGATACACATATCCCATATCAGGAGTAAAATAGGAGCTATCTCTACAGACCCTGCTGAAATGATAGTAAAGTAATAGCATGAACAATTCTGCAAACATAAATTTAGATGAAATGAATCCATTCCCCCCCCCAAAAAAACACTAAGTATCACACCTAACTATAATAAAATACATTATTTGAATAGCTGTGTAATTATAAAAGAAACTGAGTTTTAACTAAAAAAGTCTTCAGACTCACATGGTCTGGCAATTTCACTGGAGAATTTCACAAACTATTCAATGAATTAACATCAGTTCTACACAATCTCTTCCAGAAAATAAAATGAGAGAGTTCAGTTAAGTCTCACACTTCATACAAAAATTGACTCAAAATAAATCATAAAAATATAAAATGTAAACTAGTAAATCATTTACACAAATAATAGAAAATCTTTAGGTTCTAAAATAAAGTTAGGCAAAGATCTGGCATAAAAAGTGCAATCCACAGGGCTGGGGATTTAGCTCAGTGGCCTAAGTGCTTGCCTGGTAAGCGTGAGGTCATGAGTTTGACCCCTGATACTAAAAAAAAAAAAGTGCAATCCATAAAAATTGATAAATTTAACTGTATTAAAATTTAAAATGTTTGTTCTGTTAAGATCTTGCTAAAAGTATAAAAAGACACACTATAGCCTGGAAGAAAATATTTTCAAACCACATATCCAACAAAGGACTTGTGTATTGGATTTTTTTAGCTTAGCAATTTAAAAAAATTAGAAAATGGACAAAACACACAGAGAAATCTCACCAATGAGGAAATATGAACAACAAATAAGCATATGAAAAGATATTCAAAAATCATTACCCATTAATGAAATAGCAAATTAAAAGCACAAGATACCATTATACAGCTATCAGAATGACTACAATTATAAAATAGTAGGAAAGCCAAATGCTAGTGAGAATACAAAGAAACTAGCTCATTCATACATTGCTGATAGGAATATAAAATGGTACAGCCACACTGGAACACAATCTGGCAGTTTCCTATAAAACTAAACAGAGTATATATAAGAATGTAAATGTTATGTACTACACACATGTAACTAATAAACTAAAAAAAAAAAAAGTTTCAAACCCACAGTTGGGGGAAGGTGGGAAAAGATGAATTAAAAAAAAAAAAGAATTAAGCTGTGTTATGTGTTGTAGCTTGGCCTAACTAACGCCATCTTGTGCCCTGTATTTGACTCAGAAAAGTGAGAAATTACTCAGGATACAATCCCATGAGAAAAGCAGAATGAGCTGCACCCAAAAGAGAAAAATTAACCTGCTCAACAAAGAAGCAGGATATAAGCGTCAACCAAAAATTAATGTAAGATTCTAACTAAATTGTTTCCAACAGGATGTCTTTTTGTGATTTTCTGTTTTAAAAGCTCTGTAACTTTCCAGTTCGGTACCACTCCATGAGACTCAGAAACAGGAGTCTCTACACCAGTGGTTGCTGAGCTCAGCTAAGTAAATTCCAAGTTTATCAATTTAGCTGCTTGGATTCCTGCATTGTTCACAAACCCACTTCATTATGTACATGAACCAACTCCCTACAAGGAATGTAATCTGTATATACTGCAAACATATAGTAATAAAAATAAAAATATTTTAAAGAAAAAACTAAATATACAACTACACAATGATTTTACATATGAGAAAATTTGATATACTTGTCTTTCTGTGTCTGGATTATTTTGCTTAACATGAGGTCCCCCAGGTTCATCCATTTGCCACAAATGAAAGGATTTTATTTTTCTTTATGCCCGAGTAATGCAAAATTATCTCTTTCCTCTCCCTATTCTTTTCACTGTCTCCCTCTCCCTCTCTTCTTGATACAAGTCTAAATAATAAAGACTGCAAGCCTTAGGGGATTCCTCCTGCCTCAGCCTCCCAAGTAGCTGAGATTACATGCATGCACCACCATATCCTGCTTAAAAGGGAGAATTATTTAATGAACTTGATACCATCTGAAACTGAATTCCAACTATACACTATCTGGATAAAAATAACTAATCTTCAAACTCACATCTCAAAGCTCTCAACAGCAAAATGAAACACCAATAGCCTGAAAGTTGATCATCCCTCTTAAGCACAAAAAGAGCTTCATAAATACAGTGTAGCAGGGACAAGAGTAGGAATTTCTCTGTGCCTCTTTTCTCCAGTTCAATTCTAACATCATGGCACTTATATTTAGTAATTGCCTATTACCAATATATACTAGGCATTGTGTTAACTTTAGACACAGAGTCCCAACTAGCAAGGAGCTGCTACCTGTGAAAGACAGACAACTAAAGTCACTTACAGTATGGTACACTAAGTGTTAAGAGTGTATCCATAATACCCAGAAAATACTGGATGGGGTCATTCCCTGATGGGCAGAGACACAGGGTATAAATGTGAGGGGGATGGGAGAGACAGGAGAAAGACTTCAAAATAACCAGTGAGTGGAGAATTAAAGTAATTGATACTCAATTTACTCAACTAAGAAAGTATGTCGGGCTGGGGATTTAGCTCAGCGGCATAAGCGCCTGCCTTGCAAGCGTGTGGTCGTGAGTTCCATCCCCGGTACCAAAAAAAAACAAAACTAACTGCTTAAAAAATAAAAATAAAAAAAGAAAGTATGTCACCAAAACAACTGTTTAAGATGTTTGGGAGATACATGGTTTATACTGAGGCTTTACAAAATGGTAAACCTTTTAATTACTTTCTAATTTATCTGTTTTATACTCAGCTTTTTACATTTTAGATTTAGTTAAGAAGACTTTTCATTATACTTGTACAAGACTATACTGTATTACCTCCCCCTTTCTACTCTCTAATTAAGTTTTGTCAAAATGTTTTTCATTGTATTTGTTTCGATACTTAAAGAATCCAATATGTAAGTCCAACAACATGGTTTACATTTATTTCCGTAACTTCTTGCCATATTTTGTGACACTCACTAATCAGATATTTTTCACTCATCTCTCTGTTGTATGTGAGTTGCCAGAAGACTATTCTAAACTGCCTTCCAACAACAGTACCTCGAGAGACTTTTAAAAAAATTAACCTCAGGCAAGATAGCATGCTTTCATTTTGCAGAAAAATAAAACACTAATTATTATCCCAAAACTTTCCCTAAAGTTCAAAAATAAATGCATAAATATAATGGAGTTGAGGGAAATTTTAGGGTTAGTTTTGCAGGAATAAACTCTTGCTCTTGGAAGAAACATTTGAAAATCTCACTTTAACTTTATGTGTGGCATAGTACAAAAACAAAAGGGTTAATTCATTAATATGGGGTTTTTTTCTCACATGTATGAGTGTGAGTTACTTGTCTGAGGTACTTCTGCATATTTCAGATTAATACCTATTTAGAAGAAAAAAAGCACCCTTAATAATATCTTCCCTGCATTATTGTATATTCTTCTGGTAAACTGAAATCAACAGCAAAAATGCCCCATTTATTTCAGTAGAATTGAAGAAAAATTTTAAATTTATGTAGTAAAAACAATATGTGTGAGCCACCTGTTTGCTTTTAACTAAATGGATTGGTATGGAATGACAGCTGCTAAACTAACAACACTTCAAATACTATATATTACTTTGCCAAGAAGACTAAATGTTGGTATCATTTCGTCTATTACTATGGGATATGTTAATATTCTTGCAGAAGAGCACTGTAATGAATATTCCTAGCCACTAAGTGTCACTGTTCGTTTAAAATTTTTAAAGTCAAACTGACAGGCATGGTGACTCAGTAGAATCTTTTGAATAGGGTCAATCAGGACCAAAAAAAAAGATTAGATTATATAAAACACACTCAAAGCAAAGCACAGGCACCACACTAGTATAAGCTACATAAAGGAATTCCTGGAGATAGAAGTGTTGCTCTCTGTGGAATACCATCAAATCAGACATTTTGTAAGCTTAAATAAGGTTTGAACTACACTAAGCCTTGTAATCTGTTTTTACCAATATAAATGCCAAAACTGAATTACTACTATAAAATCTGCCAAGTTTCTTTGTATTGTATGTCAGTATGCTGTTTTCCTTGATAGTGCCATCAATAAACATGTCTGGTGATCAACTGCTTGTGATTAGATATGCTACTTTTATTGTTTCAAGCTGAGCTGAAACTGTTCAAAATGCCAATGCCAGAGAGGTTCCATTCAGGTTTAAACATATGAGGGGAAAAGTAAGGCAGACTTCTCTCCATCCTCTATGCAGGTTCATGTAAGAATTTTCCCAGGGCTTACAAGTTATAGATGTCACTTCTTAGATACACATAAATTTTAGACAGTGGCATAATATTTTACACCTTCCAAATACTTTCTAAATAATTCAAGAAATACTCATAGTTTAAAAGAACAAGATTTTGAGCTATATTTTTTAAGAGGAAAGAATTTCCTTAGACAGAAAAGTGGAGAGAGAGAGAGCACTCTAAGTAGGTAGAATGATACAAGTAAAGATGCTGCAGCAACGTATTTTGGAAACAGGGATTAAAACAATTAGACGAACATCAGAAAGTAATAGGTGCATGGACTAAAGGAACTTTCAAACCAGACTGAAATGAAAAGCATAAGCTCAGTAAATTTTAACTCATAGGAACTAAGAGACAATGACAGCCATTAAAAATTTTTAAAGCAATAATGGTTTTTTAAAATAGCATATTCAAAAGATTAATCAAACCAGCCAGGAGTGGTAGCATACACCTGTAATTTTAGCACTCCAGAGGCCAAACCAGGAAGATCGCTGAGAGTGAGGCCAGCCTAGACTACAAAGTAAATTCAAGCCTAGCCTAAACTACATAGCAAGACCCTATCTCACAAAGATAAAAGGATTATTCCTATAGGAGTATGCAAGAAAGATTGGGGACAACAAACAACTTTAAAATATTTTAAAGGTATATAGGGTAAGTATATTTCAAGATTTTTAAAAATGTTTAAACGCTCACAGTATATTGTTTTGTGAAGAAATAATCTGCAAAAATGAAAGTTAAAATGATTTTTTAAATCCAAAAAAATTACAGCAATGCTTCAGAATTTAAAAATATAACTCAGTGTCCAAAAGAGAGGAAAGCATAACTCATATTCTTCATAAACTATTAAGTAGTAGCTTAGTGATTATGAATACAATGTAAATTATGTGAAGAAATAAAAATATAAAATATAAACAGTATCACTTCACCACAACTCGAAGAGCACAAAATATGTCCAAAGGGCAATGCATGTTTGGCCAAACCACTAGTAATAAGGACTTGAGAAAATAGTCTACTCCACCTCCTCTTTGTACACCCAGAATTCCCCAGCACATTTAGAAATGAGTCTAGGGCAATGGTGGCAAACTGATGGTACGTGTAGTATTGGTTTTTAAGACAAAAGAGGTTAATGCATGAGTTGTTTTTTCTAAGCCAAAATCTTAGTACTCGGGTTTAATTGCAGTGTTGACAACTTGCAATAAATAAAAGTGGGTTTAGGGCTGCATTTGGGCACTCATCTCCATTCTTTCTGGGCACAACTGTAACAGAGAAGCATTACCGCTAAGTAGGCCTTGGTAGGTGGTCAGACAGGGCCTGCTGTTTCCTTCCCCTCATTAACCACTGTCACACAGTACTATAGGTGAAAATAAGAGAAGTTCTGAGGGGTTCGTATTTTTCCCATAGCTGCCTTCAGCTATACTTGCTCTGTTCTCTCTTACCTATCCCTTACCAATGTCTGAGAAAGACTGCAGGTCATTTTCCAGATATGAAGTAACCCAGTCTCTTTTGAAACTTAAGAGTTGTTTCATCTCCTCCCCTTCACTGTTGTTCATGCCTCAGCCTGAAAGTCTTACATTAATTAAGAAAGGGGTCTGATCTTTTACTCTTCTTCCTCAGTCACATTCACAGGTCCCTATTTGCTGGCTTGTCATAAGGAGGAAATAGTAGAAAGGAACAAGAGGCTCTTTCTTATCTGATCCCTATTGTTACACTTTTTTGGCCAAACCTGGGTAGTAATTAACTGTGCAGCAGCTATCCAAAATGGCGGCTCCTTCACCAGATGAACAAAGCTTTGTGAGGTACAAATTCTACCTTAAAGTTTGTTGTCTTCCAGTGTCCTCAGGAGAGCATAAATACAGTCCAAATGCCAGATACTGCAGACCTTAAATACCAGCTCTGAGGTCATATACACATCTTCTCATTATAAAAACTGGTCCCCAAGAAGTTCAAATCAAGTCCAGAATACCACAAAACCTGAGGACTGTCCCTACTAATTACTGCTACTCTCATTTCTGCCTCACTGTGTCAACCAGTTCTACTTCCTTCTCTTCTACCTTTGAAATTCCTTGCCCATCCTCAAAAGATTTCTCTACCTCCAAATCACAGAAAATAACACTGGGATCACTTTTTCTCACCTCCTCCTGAAAAAGTTGCCTATGTTATGCACTCTTCAGGTGCATGACAAATACGACCCAAGTGCATATACTCTTCTTAAATAAAGGACTATTGCTCTGATCCTCACACCCTAAGACTCAGAAACAGCTAATTTTTAAAAGGCCCCTTTTTGTTTTTGTTTTCTATTGTTTTATTTTGTCTTATTATGTAACCAAAAGATACTATGTAACCTGGTCAGGACAGAAATTGTTTGTAAATATCCCTAGATATTCTGTTTGGAAAAAGCAGTAAGCCTCAAAGCCATATCTATGAATTAAGCCCCAGTGGTAACAGTTTCATAAAAAAGAATGCTTTTCCTTTTGAAAAACTTGTCACCACACCTAATTATAGAAAATGACCTTTGTGATGTGCCCCACAATATATAAAGAAATTAAGTAACCGGAGTAAATTTAAAACCTACAATTTTCCCGGTCCTCCCCAATTCTCATTAAAGACCCTAAGCTATATTTATGAAATTTTAGAATACCACAATTACAAATTGTTACAGAAGATCAAGTGTTGCCATGAAGCTTGTTAGTATGTATTTGCAATGAGAAAGTAGTAATAAGGTCAGCTTTGGTTTTTCAGGGTTGAAAGAATATATATTAAGAAATATAGAGGTTTATAGGAAGAAAAATCTCAGAAATGGTCTGCAATAGATTCCTCAAAAAACTAGGACTGGAGGTTTCATTTGATCCAGTTATTCCTCTTCTTGGTATCTTGCCAAAAGAATTAAAAGCATCATGCCATAGCAATATATTCACACCCATGTCTATAATACCACAATTTGTAATAGACAAATCTTGTAAATAGCACAGTTGGTAATAGCCAAATTCTGGAAACAGTCCAAATGCCCATCAACTGGTGAATGGATAAAGAAGATGTAGGGGTTTTTTATACAATAGAGTACTACTCTGCCATAAAGAAGGATAATCTCAAGACATTTCTAGGTAAGTGGATGTTCCTCAAGACCATACTCATAAGTAAAATAAATTGCACGTACATGTGTAAATACCACATTGTTTCTCTGGCATGAGAAACCAAAACTATAAATAAGGTCCAAAATGTATATTAGGTGTTGTGAATTAGGAGAAAATATTTAAATGGGGAGGGGAACAAGAGAAGGGTGAAAAGTTAAAAAAAAAAAAAGAGAAAAGAAAAATAATTGAAAAATATTCACCAGAGTAAAAAAAAAAAATGGTAATTTTATACAAGGCAAGTAAAGATTGTAGAGCTGCTCTAGGTGAAAGGAAATTACTTCCGAAGTCTATATGTCGTAATACTGTACCTGACTCTAGACTGGCTCTAACAATGGACGTAAAGTATGTCCTAGAGCAGTGGTGGAACATGTTCTACAACAGATTGTTTGTATCACTGAAAGCTCTGAAAGATTCACCATCGCTGCTTCAGGAGATCGGGATATAGCTCAGGGGTAGAGTGTGTACTTATCATGTGAAAGGTCCTTGGTTCAATCCCCAACACAGAAAAAAGACATTATGATAAAATTGGAATATATTTGATGAAGTATTGCATCAGAGGAAATTTATGAAGTTGATAACTGTATTAAGATAATATCCCCATTCTTAGGAAATACACATTTATGTATCTTATCTATAACTTCCTCTCAAATAGTCTAGACAAATGTTGTGTGTATATACATCTATATATCTCTCTATATATTTATTTATATATATATATATAGGTATATATATAGAGAGAGAGAGAGAAAATAAGCAAATGAGGTAAAATGTTAACAACAGTGGAATCTTAACAAAAGAAATAGAGGCTTATTACATTATTTTACTTTTGCAATTGTTTAGAAATTTGAAATAACTTCTAAATAAATACAAAAACAAAAAAAAATCTCCAATAAAGTGGAAAATAGAGACAAAATATATTTTTAGTAAGCATTGCTGTCCTGTTTGGATAATATCCTGAATCCAACTCATCATCCTTGAGACCATTACCACAGGCTAACAGACACATCATTAGACACTAACTTTAATGGAACAGTCCTCTTGGACATGTGTACTGTTTGCACGGGAGATCTGAGGTCTAAAGCTAGCGCACACAGCAAAAAATAAGTGAAAAGCAATGCACCTCTGAAATATTTTATTGAATATTAATATCCACTAACAATTTTCTTTGTGTTATGCATAACTTATAATCTTTTTCCATCTCTCCCCTCCTTCACTCTGTATTATGTGTATTTTAAACAATTGAGATAGCTAAACAGTTTTCAGATTACTCACTAAAAAAAGCCTAAACATAATTTTTAATCAGAACTACTCTAAGTATTTCTGAATAGTAAGGTTTCCCACAAAAAAAAATCTGGAAGTTGGAGAAATAAGATCATATCATGAGTGTAAAACTGTCTAATGGACCAGAGCAGACATACAAAATAACTTTAAGATATTCATAATTGTTTAGTGATTTTCATTCTTACACCACATAAAAAGATGGCCAGTGTGGGGGGTCTGTCCAGAAAATCCTTGCTTATGCCTAAGTTTTCAACAGTTGTACCTCTTTTACATTCCAGTCATTAGGTGTTTCTGTTTCAACATTTAGATCTTTGATTTATTTTGATTAAAGTTTTGTGTTGTTATGTTTCTTTTTGGTAAGAATTTTTTTGGTTTCCATTTTGTATTCCGAGCAATGACTCTGAATATAACAATACACAGTATCAACTATTGTTATTTTCTTATCATTTTGCTATGAAATTTTATTTTTTTTTCACAAAATAAAAAGGTTAAAAAAAGATGGCCCTAAGACACTCAGATTGAAACACATTTAAATACACTTGAAATGCTATAACTGAGAATAAAGATTTTTTAAAAATAAAAACTACTTTCTAAAACCAAGAAAATATAATTAACAAATTCTCATCCCATATAGAGTTCTGAAGTAATATTTCAAACAGACATTAATGTCATTATTTCTCTATCTCTGCCTATGAGCAGACATAATAATATTTTTCCCTCTGAACTTAGGTACAGCCTTGGAGCTTTTCCTAAAATAATCTTCTAAGCAGGCAGGCAATGAAGTTGGTATGAGATGAGACCTATTTCACTTTGATATAAACATATTTGGAACTGTGATTTCATATTATTTTCATATGTCAAAAATGTTATTTTGAATCAGTCATATTTGACACAGGATAGTGTGATGAAATTTCAAGTTAAACATTATTTTTAAGAAAAATCAATAAAGACTAATGACATTTTTTATTTGTGTTAGGTTAGAGTTTAAGAAAAATTCACTTGATCTTAAATTACATGTTTCCTAGTAGTAAGACTCTCACTTTTTTCAAACGTTGTAAGATTCGCCTTGTAGTTTTGTAACCTAGTCAGTCCTCTGTATCCTAAAGAAGTTCACATCATTGGTACAACATGGCCACTTCAGAGATTAAAACCACATAGCCAGCTAGTGCCCAGCATGGAACAAAACAGAAGAGAGTAATAAAACCTTACCCAAGAGCTACATAAGACAGTAATTCTGCTTTAGTAATCAAATTTTAATTGCTTGTAAAAATTATTTTTTAATATATGGTAGAAAGTGATATTTTTATAGCAAAATTAAAACATGGCAAAAGTTTTCACACCTAAAACAGCTATTCCTTTGTCCATTTCTGTATAAAACCTAACATTAGGCATTGAGTTTAAACTGTCTGATGAACGACTAAAATATGAAGGGAATTTTCATCATTTTCTAAATTGCACATCAGAAGGGGAAACAGAGCCCTTGCTAAATATGCCAAGGAAAGCACATTTTTATTGAGATGAATACTAAGAATATGGGCAAGAACACTGTCTTTACTTCTGTGTGCCACTGCAGGTCTGGTGAACATAGAAAGAAAGAGGCATGAGGAAGCTGAAAATCAAACAAAGAAAACAGGCAAATGAATTCTAACCAAATTCAGGAACAAAGCTCCACTGCTACATATTGTGTTGAAAATTATAACAAACCAATCAAATGTTTAAAAATTAGAAAGGAAGAAAACAACTTTTCAGATGACATGGCAATATACCTGGAAAACCAAAAAAATCAATAAAAAACAATGACAATAAGACAGTCTAGGAAGGTAACAGGATAGAAAATTAACCCACAAATTAATATCTTTCATGTATAAACTATAATTAGAAGATAACAGAAGACTTCTGAAGTAAAAAGAAATACACAAACCTACATGTGAAAAGCTATAAAACTCTGATTAAATGCCTAACATTAGACATGACCAACAGAAATATATATCATGTCCTTGAGTTCTATGCCATGTCTCCCTGAGTATAATTTACAATCTCTTTAGATATGTTGATTCTGTTTATACATAAGATTATGCAAGAAAAACTAGTTCTAAAACCATAGCCAAATGAGACAAATGAGAATAGAGTGTAAGTAGCAGCTAGACTTATCGGATCTTAAAAATAATATAAAGTATCAGTTATGACATATAAATACCTCAATGAACAGTCAGTGAAACATGAAGTGTGGAGACTAACTCTACGTATCAAAATTTCATGTATCAAAAAAGTTACATCTCAAATGACTGGGGAAAAAGAATTTTCAATACACAGTGCTAGGACAATTGGCTGTATAGAAGAAAATAAAAGAGGCTTAGTACATTACGCCATGTATACAATAAACTTCGAATGCATCATAGGTATAAATGAGATGGAAAAGTAATGAGGCTGGTAGACACAGGGTTGACTGGCACTCCGTGTTGTCTACCAACACAAACAATCATCCTCACCCAGTGGCGGTGACTAACAAAAACCAGAGGCATTTGGTATAAACCAGAAGATACCTGTGGAGAACCCCAGACAGGCAGTGGAAGCTGCTGGAGGAGCTCCCGCAAACTGCCTAAGGGGATATGAGCCTCAGCTGCTGGGAGCTGACAGGACAGGCTAGGAGCTGCTGAGCGCTCTAAACTGAAAGAGCCCGGAGCCACTGGCACTCACAATCCACAGTCACCCGAAGGGTGGAGGGGCGCTCAAAGCCTGGAGCCAACAGAGGTGTACTTTACCAATTCACCAGTGTCCGATTGAATTGAGCAAAACAACTCTCAGCTGATTAGCATAAATGTAAAAGTTGAAACCGTGTAAGTACTAGAAGAAAAAGTGGCTTAATACCTTTGAAACTGTGAGTGAGAAAGCCTAATCTTAAAATTCAGAAGCCAAAAACGAAAATAAACATCACAGACCAGAGAAAATAGCGGAGCGCTGAGTACCAGTTAGCTTCTCTAGAACAAAGTATCTAGAGTCTGGAAAACAATAGCTTGGAGAGGAACTGAAGTGCGAAGAGGGTACGTGGGAACCACAAGGAAACTGAGAGAAAAGAAGAAAATAGCATTAAATAATACAGAAGAGGCGGATCACGCAGCAGAGGAGAGGCCGCAGTGCTACCAATACAGCAAACATGAACCAATAAAATTTTAAAAATATAACAGAAAAGAAAAGAAAACAGTATATTTTATTTTATAAATGTAAAATAAATTTACATGGCAAAACGTGTGCATATTATGTGTTATATATACACACAAATATAGACAACTCCTAGAACTCAAGAAAAAAATTATAAAATCCAACAAAAAAATAAGTTATATGCTTATAAAGAAATCTGAGCTCTCAATAACCCTTAAATTAAAATATGTTCTATCATCGTATGATATATATGCAAATATACGAGTCTATTGGCATTCTTCAAATTATTCTGAAGTATTTCCAATGATTTGTACTAGGATGCTGAGAAAATTTTAGTATAGTTTGAGAAATCACAAGCGACCACACTGCAAATAAAAAAATTTAAAAAAAAAACTAGAAAATAATAAGGTTAAACATTGGAAATCACATATTTAAAATTTTTGAAATGTTCCTAAATATTCATTGGGTCAAAGAGGAGCTTATAACAAATGCTGATACTTTAGTAAACACAATTATGAAAATTTGCTTTGCCTGTTATTGGACGGATATGGAAAATTCAAGGACCAGAGAATTAAAACACTAGGTGCAAAATGAGATATGCACATAGAAAAACTTACTAACTGAAATTTTTAAATGTTGCTGCCTTCCAAATCAGGAAGCAGTCTGCCTAAGTAGTGGATTTATTCCCAAAATAAACTGGCCCAAGTGCAACAATTTTTTAAAAATAAATAAATAAAATAAAATCCATCTATATTACTATGTGAAGCTCTCTTAGTTTCATTCTTTCTGTGGGACCCTGACAGTTTTTAATCCATTCTCCCATCAAATGATAATTGGCTTGTTTTCTATTATTTTGCTTTTACAATGTTAGTATAAATATTTTTGTTTATGTATATTGGTGTGCTTGTGTATCAGATTATCTAAAATTTATACCTAAAAAAGAATTACTAAGGTATATGATACATGTGTACAATTTTGAATTTGAAAAATTTTTCCCAAAAAGATTATACCTATTTACACTCACATCACTGTATATAATAGTTATTGTTCCTCCATATACATCAATATTTTAGATTGCCAGACATAATTTTGCTAAACTACCAGGTATAAAATAATATTTTATTGTAATCAATGGCATACTACTAACAAGGTTTGGAATATTTTCATGGATTTACTTGTTATATAGATCTCTTCCAAAGGGCCCACTGTGGGATTTTTTTTCAAATGCTTTATTTGCTCTTAGTGAGTTATAAAATTTCTTTACTCTAGTTCCTAACACTATGCCAAGTTTTTGTCTTGTGACTATCTTCTTCTGGGCTATTATTTATATTTTTATGCTCTTAATTCTAAAGCAATCAAATTTATTACTTTATTTTATATATGGTTAAAATATTTTATGTTTAAGAAATTCTCCCCTACATCGAAATCATAAAGATATTATCTTTATAATTTAAGTCATTTCATTTTTTTGGTTTTGTCTGTATTTTTGTGTTTGTTTTTGTTCCTGTTGGTTGCTGGGGATTAAGCACAGAGCCTAATGCATGCTGTGTAACTAAGCAAACCTCTCAGCACCTTAAAAGTTTTAAAATTATGCCTTTCACATCTAAGACTTTTATGCAACTCTAATAAATTCTTTTTTTAATTTTTTTAAATTTTATTTTAAAAGGAAGTAAAATTAAACACAACAAAACAGAACAGAATGGGACATAAGAAAGCATAAATTTCAAAGCAAGACAACCAGAGATCTTCACTATCTGTCATACTGTCTCTTGTTTTCTTCCAAATGGTTGTCCATATCTTTGCATATGGAGAGCTCATACTAAATAACATAGCCAATCTTTTCACAAGGTGTGTAGTTCACTGGCTCCCACTTATACGTAATATGAAGTCGACATTTTTCAATTTTCAAAAAATGTATATGTTGAGTCAGTATGTTTGTGGGAATAGATTACACTTCACAAAGATCTGCAATACCATTTTTGTCCTACATCAACCTTCATTCTGATTAATTTATTCCACTTGTCAATCTGCCTCTGTCACAATATCTTAATACAATTAGGGATTTCTATATGATCAAGGTGATTTTTCACAAATACAATAAAAATTCTTTACTATCATCTATTATCTAATTCATAAACCCACCCTCATGCTCAATTTCTCTCAAAATACTTTATAGCTGGTTTGTCCAAAACAAGATCCAGCACAGGACCACACATGACATCTGTATTTTAAACCACTTCACTTTTTATGACATTAACTAGTATAAAATTGTTACATTTGCCCCATAGAATCTCACCTTCTAGAATTATCTTTTTCTTTGTGGGGTTTTTAGTTCATAAGCTCTCCCTTGAATTTCCAAAAAAGCAAATAAAATGGAAGCTATATCTAAAGATTTTCCTGGATTCAAATGAAACATTTCTGGCTAAAATACATCATGAGTGAAATCATGTGCTTCGTACTGCATCACAGATAGAGGAAACACAATGTATCTAGTTTCTCAGCAGTGACTGTTCAATAGAGTGATGGCAATACAGCCTCTCCATTGTACATCGCTCCTGCTCTTTTTTCAAAGGGGAATCTTGTGGATTTCCTCTCTACTATTCAAATGTCCAGTTTACTTTCAACCATTCATCTCTCAGATTTGACATCAATTCATGTTCACTGACTGAAACAATAATTTATTAGGAATTGTAAGATAGCAATTTTCTATCCTAGCTTTCTCCTACACTTCTCTCTGGTTTCTTTTTAAGGGAAAAAGCATTAACAATTGAGTTGTGAACTGGAATATGAACAATGCTAGGAAACAAGTGTATTTTTAAAATACAGTTATCTTGAAATTTGTAATTCAGTGTGGTGCCTGACAACTTTTCAAATGTTATATTATTTCTTTACACCAAAAATGTTGATTGCTAATGATATTAACATCTTTATGTACTTATTGTATCTTAAAATATAAAGAAATTAGTTTCAAAGTAATACTACAAATACACAATGAACCTGCTAAAAAGATTTTAAAAAAATTTTTTGTAGCTCTTTTTTACTTTATATTGTATTTCTTTAAGAAACAGCAGCCCACATACTGCATTCTAAAATAACTTGAAATAAATCTTTCTCTTGGAAGATGTGATATTAATTTGACATACATATTTGTTTAGTTTCCTGGACTTTATTTTTTGAATAAGTAATGTACTTATTCAAGTACATTGTTTGAAAGTCAAAAGGTACGTAGAAAAACTTCTAATACTGTTATCTCCACAGACTACACCCATTCTTACAGGTAGCCACATTTTAGTTTATAGTTATTTCATCGAGTCTTTATTTTTACAAATGCATGCAAATATATTTTTTTTACTTTTTACTTTTTAAGTTAAAATTAACAAATTATAGTTGCATACATTTATGGAGTAGATAGTGATGATTTATGAATACAATATGGGATAATTAAATCAAGCAAATTAACATATTCATCATCACAAATACTGTTTTCTGTGGTGAGAACATTTGATATTTATTCTCAGCAATTTTACATGTAAAATACATTATTATTTACTATACTCACCATACTGTGTAATATATAAGGTGTGATGAAAATACAGTGCATATTTATATAAAGAAATTACTACAGTAAAAAAACACATTGCCATTAATTGCCTCCAAGATACTCTCTCTTGCTTCAAACACACTTATCCCATCATTCCTGTTATTTTCTGAAGCCATTCTGGAAGTCCTCTTCTGTATCTTTACAAGGTATGATCAAAAATGCACAGAATGCTGCCACCTCATGCCACCCAGCAGGAAAAGAGATTGGTGAAAACATTAAATGTGTCCTCATCCATCTTATTCAGCAGGTCTGGCACCATGTAAGTACTGGCTCTTCTTCAAAGTCAAAATGACTATGAAAGGTAAACATTTTGAATTGGTTCAGGACATCAAGGCAGTCACAAAAGTACAACACAAGACACACCAAAAAAAGGCTTCCAGAATTACTTCAGAAAGTGGCAAGAATGGTAGAGAATTTTGTGAGAATTTTGAATTAAGAGGAAGTATTCTGAGAGGGGTTAGTGGCAATGTGTCTTTTAATGAAATAGAGATTTTTAAATTTAAACACTCAACATATTTTATCAGACCTTGTATCTCATTATTCCTATCTAACCGAAGCTGTGTACATTTTGGCCATCACCTTCCTATTTCTCCCACTATGACCACAGTTTCCATTAACCACTGTTATACTGGTTTCTTTGAGTTCAACTGTTTTACATTCTACATATAAGTGAGAATATACAGTATTTGTCTCTGTGCCTGGCTTATATCACTTCTACTTGTATTTGAGTTATTACTGTATTTCCTCTTGAAAGAGCTTTTGCTGAATTTCACATGTTTTTGGTATGTTATATTTCCTTCTTATTCAAGATATTTTAAATTCCTCATTCATTGGTTGCTCAAGAGAATATTAATTTTGATTTATTTATGAGAGTGTGGCAGACTTTCGGCAGCCCGAAGGAGAGAGACCCTGGCGCCTCGAGACCTGCACCATGTGGTTGATGCGGGGTACCAGGAGAACAAGGAACTCCTCCCCTCTCTGGGGGATGGCTGTGAGCCTGCCAGCATGCAGGCTGGGAATCAGACATCTCATGTCGTCCTGTCCCCCATCCCGTGTCCCCCCTCCCCCTGCCCCCTGCCTAGAAAGTGGGAGCCAGTGAACTACACATCTTGTGAAAAGATTGGCTATGTTATTTAGTATGAGCTCTCCATATGCAAGGATAAGGACAACCATTTGGAAGAAAACAAGAGACAGTATGACAGATAGTGAAGATCTTTGGTTGTCTAGCTTTGAAATTTATGCTTTCTTATGTCCCGTTCTGTTCTGTTTTGTTGTGTTTAATTTTACTCCCTTTTAAAATAAA